>APFE031152472.1:104553-138549 GCA_000404065.3 Pinus taeda
TATTATTTATTATTTTAATTAATAATTCGACGACGACGACGACGACGACGACGACGACGACGACGACGACGACGACGACGATGACGACGACGAAGAACATCCACTGAGACCAAACATTGGTCTATCAGACCTAAAGAAACAAATTATTTATTTTGATTTAAGATTTTATTCCTATGCTCAAAAAGCTGGGAGAGAAGCCTCCCGAGCCCACTATAATTTTGACATTGTAAAGGGCTAGGAAGGTAAGTATTGTAACAAAGATTGTGAAATTGAGATCTAATGTGGTTGTATGCGGGGCACTCTAAGAGGAAGTGGTTTTCATCCTCGATGTTCCTATTCTCACATATATGGAAAATCCTTTCCATCCATGGTGTTTTAGGAACCGCCCAATGACCTGTTTCACAATGGAGCTCATGAGAATTCGTTCTAATCTTTGCTATATTAATTTTCTTCTTTGAGCTAGTTAAAATAGAGAGATACTTTTGATCTTCTAGGGTGAGGTTGATGACCTTCTTATAATAACTTACTTTTCTTTTAGTTGCTAAATCTTTCTCACACCACATTTTTCCTTTGAACTTAGAAGTAACAATATCTTTAATGTTATTAATGTTTTGCAATGCATCATTCTCGTTGATCTCTCAATAGTTTAACCAGGCGCTTGTGTCTTTATGCCACCCCCGATTGAGCCTTAGGTGGTTTTGGCTGGAATTAAAACTAGCTTAGAAGTCTATGATCGTCTATATTATTGAGTTTGTGCTTGTACAACAGAAACCTAATCATAGCTAGGCTCTCAATAGGGGAAAGACCTACTTCTATAAAAGAAAAAGATAAGATGTATTACTTTTAATTTTCAGGTTATAAGTTATTATTATTATCATTATTATGTTATGAATTCACGTGTTTGTAAGCCATATTAAACAATTAAAAATATTTTCTCTATTATTATTATTAATATAAATATATAAAATTAATATAACCAAAATTAATAATTTTAATAATAATAATTATTTATTAATAAATACTAAAATTATATATTAATTATTAATCTATATTTATAATAGGATTGATATCTCAATTAATTTATTAAGTAATTATGTTAAAATATAATTATGCTAATATAAATATTATAAAACCCTATATAATCATTCTAAATTTGAAGATTAATAGTAATAACATTTAATAATTGTGTTACTTATATTTATTTAAGTTGTATAATTTTTTTAAAATTATAATTATTTTAATTCTTTGAACATTTCCCATCCCTATCGTTACTTCTGACGGCCACTAATAAAAATGTACAATGCAGAAACTTGGTGACGATTTTTTGAGTAAAAATATAGTTGAGTGATGTGACGGCATGCAAGTAGCAGCCGAAGTTAGTCTACTTTTCCAAATTATCAAAACCTGTGTTCGAATTGTCATTAAAATTATAATATATTAGTGGAGATTCAATTAAACTTCTCTCCTTCGATTCAGAGAGTTGTTCATCAGCGGGCCAAAATGTATTTAATTTGTCAACCTAAGGTTGTAATGGCTAACGACGTTGCGGGCATAAATACTTTTATTGTTGTCACAAAATTGCCTTATAATTTTAATATAATTGTGACAAATTGGTTGTATTGTTAGTGAAATGAATAATACATCACGAAATTAAAGTTGACATCTCATCCATATTTATTAAAGTAATGTGATTAAAGGGAAAGATAACATAAAGAAATAAACATTAAAAAAGAACCCGTTTATTTGTAATATCAAGTCCTCAAATTCTAGAAGTTATAATTAATGGATGTAATGTTGAGGACTTACAAATATTGTTTATTTGGACCTCGTGGTTATTGTAACAACTTTCGATGGTGAGAGTTCTACACATCCATCCATTTTTATTGGCAAAATTTTGTCTTATTCGAGACCTACCTAATGCACACCTAATGTAGGTCCATTAACTTTATATAGACGCATCATATTAGTCTTGGCTTCAAAATTCTATTGATGGCTTTTTAAAGTGTAAATTGGTTTAGTCCAATTTAAAATCTTGTGTAGTAATGAGGCAGGAAGCTAAGTAAATATTTGTTAGAGAAAGAGCAGTGAATGAAACTTTAGCAACAATAATTTGGTGGCCACAGTGTATTAAATTTTGGGCATGCAAATTTAACCAAATGTAAAAACCAAAGTACACGGGCCTGATGAAA
The DNA here is from genome assembly GCA_000404065.3 of Pinus taeda. Taxonomy (NCBI): domain Eukaryota; kingdom Viridiplantae; phylum Streptophyta; class Pinopsida; order Pinales; family Pinaceae; genus Pinus; species Pinus taeda. The sequence continues at coordinate 106,743 of APFE031152472.1, forward strand.
AACTAAATAAGAAGCAAAAAAATATAAGGCACGCAGCCCTGAGAAAGACCCATAAAGTGAGTGTGAAATAACAACACACAGGCTAACCAAGAAAGTAGAAAAATAATCAAAAGAAAAGAAATTGAGCATGAATCCCATGCCATACAACATCAGGGAGTTGCCTAGTTGTACAAAAAGGAGACCTTATACCAGGCCTTAGTAGAAAGGGCTAGGCCACAAAGCCTCGCTGGAGCCAACAACAGGAAAACTATGATGATGACCATATAAGAGACTTGGTAAGAAACAGATGTGTGACATCTCCCATGAGACCGCTGGTAGCGAATCAGTGAGCCCTTGTGAAGTAGAAGATCGCCCAAAAAAATGCAGAACCTATATAATAATAAGCCCACTCCACATGGTGACAACCAAAAATTGGTAAGAAAAGCACGAAGTGAGATTCAAGCATCATATGGCCTCCAAATCCCAAACCCTCTAAGCTTTCCAGAGTGACTAGATGACGAAATCATAGAGAATGTCAATCAAGCAAACCCATAACAGACCAACAATGAAAATATCATACATCGCATCATACGGAAACTATGAACCAACAAAGTCATCCCTGCAAAAAACAGTGGCAACATATGAGATGGAGGCACAAAGTTGGGTTGGAGCAGTTAGGGTTTCGCGGCCCCGAACCACTCCCTCAACTCCATCCTTGTTTCCAACCATTAGATTATCATCTTATTATATCTTTTAATTATAATTATTTAATGAATAGATTATAAAAACTTATTTATAACAATATTTTTGTTGTTTATGGGCTTTAGATTGATAGTGAATAGGTGTATTGTTAATGCACTTTGTTCCAAAATATCAATGATTCAAATACCTCATAAGTATTCATCCCACAAAAAAATTATTTTTGTTATTAAAAAGTAATTTTCATATATCAAAATATTATAAAGTAAATACAACTTTTTGGTTATTATAATTATAGAGAGATAAACATAGCCATAGAAATTGTATATTAGCAATAGAATTATAAATTTACGTGATTCAATTAAGTAATCTTATAATGACTTAATAAAATGGTAATAAATCCTTGATCGTGTTCAAAACAACACTAATAAATGAGGGATGAGTCTGCCACCTCGTCAACTCATCAACTCCATTCGCTTCTAAGAGGGTGGCATGCCATGGCTATCCCACACCATGCACTCACATAGGTAAGTTGTCTTCACATCCCTTTGAGTTAAGATGGAAACTCTCATTCCCGTTGTTAGCTCTTAGTTCTTCTATCATCACTGTTATTTTGTAGTTCCAGTGGTGTTTTCGAGCTACAGGTGGGATATTTACACCATGACACTGTTGTTATGGAAGTTTTGGCACATAGAGGTTTGCACCCTAGAACTTGACCTTCATTGTACACCCCTCGTGTCAGCAATTCAAGCTTGGATCTAGGAGGCAATTGCAGTAGTAGCAATCCCTGGAATTTTGGAAGTGGTCACATTAGGGGTTAAATTTGGAACATGTGGTGTGTGGAGAAGAAACATGTATTTCCTACAACACCTTAGCACCTGGTGGGCTAACAGTTGAGGGGTAAATCTTTGTATTTCCTATCTTCGAAGAATTTTTAGTCTATATTAGTCTATATGTATTTGCATGGTGGAATTCAGTTTATGGTCTATAGGATATCTCGGTGCTGTGGAAATTAATTGGCATGCCCTAGGTTCTATGCTTGATTGGCCTTCCCTATAGCTACTCTTTGTATGCCCCTCCTCTACCATTGTTAGCTAATACCATCCCCATTCCAACCTAGAAGCTGAGCATCAAATTTTTTACGACTTTGTCTTAGTTTCTTTCATTTTGCCTCACTAGTCTGTCCCTATACCAAGGGGTTTCTTTCATCAAGTCTATCTTTCCTTTGATCACTATGCTCTGTCAGCATATGTGCTCTCACTAAGGGTTTGGAGGTCAAGGACCTTAAGGAAGACCTCATGCTCAAACACAAGCTCATATAAATGCAAATATTTTCCATTATTCTAGTCCTCCAGAAATCCAAGAGGAAATCCATTAGTTAGAGGCCTTAACCACTAATGATCACCAAGCCTACTCTAAGTTTCAAATCCAAACTAAAGTAGCTAGCTAGGTTTCATACAATGGCCATACCAGGGGAATATGGAGACAATATCTCAATTCCATCACCCTCCATTAGAAAATGAATATGCTCCTAGGCAGGGTTCTTAAAGAAATGTGTGAGGACTACAATGGAATTATAACATGTCTTAATGAAATCCAGTGAGTCCAATGCCACCAATTCTCTTTCTTATTCAACCTTAACACTCACCTAGCTCACATAGAAGGTCATCTACAATGCAACCTCAAGCCTCCAACTCTAGCAGGCACCCACCCTAGTAACATCCTCTCATAATTGATGTTAGCCCAACCTTTTGGCTTATGTTTTTTTACTTTTAGTAAATTTAGTTTCTTTTAGTAGATGTATAGCCCGCTAATATTGGTAATTGATATTTTGCATTTATGTCCTAGTGCATTTTAAAAACTTGGATGTAAACTAATAATATTTTTTGGATGTTTTTGGAGGATAAATAGTAGATCTCATTGTCAACAAGTCTAGTTTCCCTTGTTCCAAACCATGATAGTGATCAAGACTAACTTAACTCTAATTTCATATGGAAGTTATTTTGAGGAAATAGAAACATTAAACAACAAAAATAAAATAAAATGGTAATAAAAATTTATTTTATAATTATTAATAAAATTATCGTCATTGAAAAATTAATTTTCATTTATCAAAACATTATAATAGAAAATTATAACAACCCTTTTTGACTACCCATCTTGTAATTATCATTGTGAAATTGTAATTCATGTAACTATTGTGGAAATGTAAACACAATTACCATAGGAGAGGAGAGGAAACAGATTCATAGTTTTGAAAGGAGTTTCTTGGGAATTGGTTAATTCATGTTGTACATTTAATTTCCACCAGTTTTTTTGACTGAGTTTAATAGCCTACATGGCAGGGAGGGTGGTAGAGTATGGACCTTCTGAGGGGTGGACAAGCCCATACCAACTCTATTCCTTGTGGGATGTGTTGTGTGGTCAACACAAAAGAGGCAATGAGGGGGTCAGTGGGGGGGCAAGAGGAGCCAACACGAAAGAATGGGGGATCATCATTCGAATTGGCATTGAGACAACACTCAAAAATGCGTAAGTGAGATCAATTAGAAGAAGCATGGTTACTATTGGAAATAGATCATAGACACAAGCTTGTGTGATGTGGATGCATGTATGACATGTTAGGAATATAGGAATTCTGAGTGAACTAGCAAGGCAAAAGAAGAACGTTGGGCACAAGCATGAAAGCATGTTGAGAAATGTGGTTGAAGAGAAGAAGTGGGTGTAGAAACTATGTATTCTGGAGACCTGTTAGGTTGAGAAGGTGGAAATTCAGTGTGTTATGGATTCATGTTTAGCAGAAGGAAAGCTTTGTGTATTTTAGATATTTGTAGGGTTGGCATATACATTTAATGTTCTCTAGATACTTGTTTGAATTGGTGGAGACACTGTGAGATACAATCTTGAACTAAGTAGGTGTAGACGAGGTGGTCTCTAGATTCCTGTGTGTCGAATTGATTGGCATCAATTTAAACTGCCGTGAGAACTTACTCCTTAGAGTATGGATTTGACTCAAGGGTGGTTAGTTGTAACAAATATTGCAGTGTAGTTGGCCTATGGTTGGGTGGAGAGTGGAATTCCCTCCCTTAGTTTCCAGTTATTAATCTATAAAGATAAGTGTATTCACTTGCATTCCATTTTCATTATGAATGTTGAATGATGTTGTTATGGACTATTGCAATGGTTCAATCAGAACTGTCTATGTATAAGTTGTCTTATTCTAGGCTCTCTTTAACAATATGTATATGCAATTTTTCTCATGGTTTGAGGGGCTTGGTGACCACTAGGTTGTTGATACATTTCTAGGTCATAGAGCTAATTATAACACGCGGATTTCATTGTTGGCATGCCCAAGGTTATTTATTAGTTAAGGCCATTGGTTGTTTTTATGATGCATTGCATGTTTTATCATTAGGTCTGACGGTATTGTGTTGCACCCATCAAGGAGTGTGGAATATTATTACTATGCTTAAAATGTAGAGCATTATTAGCCACAAGTTGGCTTGTTCCAATGTTTCCTAAAAAGCATGTTCATAGCTTATTGGATGGAATCATTTCCATGGATGATTTTTGAATATCATAGTGGAAATGAGGGACCCATTTATGTAAGGAAGAGTGCTCTTAGCAACATTTTTTTTCCAAGGAAGCCTGGTCAAGTCCCTAAAATCATTATATCCCTTAGCCTATGCATCGCAAGGAAATAGGCTTGCGTTTAGGTTGAATGAGATTAATAAAATTATAAAGAAAAATTGGGGATTTTTCAAAGGGTTTAGATTTAATGGGGCCACGAGATGGGAAATCCCCATTACTTATCATGGATTATTCACTTTGTTGTCACACTAGGATTTCCACGAGGCATTTTAGAAATGGGGCACAATTAAAAGAAGACATGGGATGGGAAAATGTCTATCACTTTTCACTGAGTTTTCCATTGCATCGCGAAGTTGTGACAAATCTTTCTCCTGAATGTGGATGTGCAAGCACTATCAATGGAGGGCATGCCAAGAAACCCTCTCCATCTCTAGATGGAAAGGTATCACTTTGCATAGAGGTTTGGGACCCAGTGGGACCCTAGACATGAGCTGAGGTAGCATAAGTCATGCAAGAAGTTGAGAATATGTGGTTGCTACATAGGGTTGTAGGCAATGTGGACATGTGATGTGGTGAAGTTGCTGACATTGCACATTGATAATGTGACACATGGCAGACAAGAATGCCCTTTTTGGATGACCAAGTGGTTAATTTTCGAGTGAAATATGGAATTGTGAGGGATTTCACTGTGGCAGGATGATGTCATCATGACATCATCAAGTTAAAGGAATTGGATGACATGGAGGATGATGTTAACATGGCACTTAGGTGACACGTGTTGGTGGGTTGTGGTGCCACCTAACTTGGAGCTATTATGTGGTACTAACATACAAATATTATGTCGATGGATGATATTTCATCATGGATAGTGGACCCCAGTGATGTTTTGTAGTGTTTATAAAAACTTGATCCATGTTCTATGGAAGTCATGGAACGACAACATTCCTAGTCACTTAATGTGTAGTTGTTGTCGCACCACGCATTTTTGGGAGTAAAATTCTTTTAGTGGTCACACCACGCATTTTTGGGAGTAAAATTCTTTTAGTGGTTGGGGCACTGGTGTGATGGTGTAGTAACATTATGATGTGTTGGGTACAGTATTGGACTTTGTGTGAGGTGGAAGTGCCATGTGGGTACCATGTGGCAAGTTCTTGTTGATGTGGTAGGGGTTAAGAACCCAAATTTCGAATGGGCATAACTTTTGATCTAAGAGTCAAATTAGGATAAAATTTATATGGTTGGAAAACTCTTAATGAGTTGGATGCAATGGTGTTTTCTAAAGTGAGTTTCACATGCTTTGGGAAAACAAAAATTTTGTAGCCCTATTTCCATGTTGAAAACATGGAGGTTGGGTTAATTGAAAGTAACAGCCCCCACTAGGATTGGGAAGTCTAAGGGGGTGGGAGATAGTGTTACAAATTTGTATCAGAGCATCCAGGTTTAGCTCTTGGATTGAATGGGCTTAGAAGGATACTTTTTAAACGTTATTGCAGAGCATGGTGTTATCTATTTATTGTCTGTTGTGTGCAAATGGATGTTGATTGTAGCACTTTAATTATTTATTATGTATTGATTGCAAACTAATTATTCTATGTGTATTAGTGTTGATATTGGAACTATGAAATGATAGAGATAACAGATTTTGATATGTTAGATGTTCTCTAAGAGGCCTTGCTAACTTGAAATGTGGTGTTTCAAATAACCTTACATAAACATGCTTATTGCAAATAAGCCAAGGTGATGGATGAATGTATTTTATTATATTTTTATTGGCTAACAGTTACACGTGAATGACAGCACATAAGAAGACACCAAACAACAACAAAAAAAGTAACAGATGAGCAATAGAATGGTGTGGCACAACATTGATAAATTATGGCAATGTCAGGAAGAAGAATTAGTTGGAAAAAGGATGGAAGAAGACTCCCCTGACTAGATGAATCCCCTTAGAAGTATAAGGGTTGAGTTGAGGAGTTATAGGGATGAAAACAAAAGGATTTTCATGCCTCAAGAACAACAAGGTAAAAATATGTTTTTCCATTCTTTCTTGAACAATATTCAAAAACCTCCCCAATGTGTTTCCAATACCTTCGAAGACTTGGTGGTGCGAGAAAGGGAGGGGAATATTATGTAGTTTCACCCATATCAGCATATTTGTAACCACCATCATTTTAGCATCAAAATTCGAAAACCATGGAATTACAAAGAGACCCACCATTCCCAAAACCATGGTCCCTTATTTAAAACAAATTCTAGTTATTCTTGATTATCGACTATACCACAAAATACCCCTAGACACAAATGTAGATATCACATTTATTAGTCCAACTGGTGAAATCTCAATGATGTAGATCTTCAGACTTGGGCTACAAACTATTAAATTTGCCGATAATCACTCTAGCCTCGAAGGTTGTAAATAGGTCACTTCTAGAAAATTTATTGAAATATATGGTATTTTTTCCCATTGTTCAACAAGGTAAGGACCTAGAATTGATAGATTTGGGTTTTGGCCATCTAGTTTAACAACTTTCCCTTCCACAACATCCTTAAATGAGGTTGTCCCTCAGCATTTCTGGCAAACAAAATTGATCTAGTTGGGTTACACATTCATGGAGATCCACCCCATAACTACAAATTTATGATAATTGTGGAGTTACGTTCAATGCCATATTTATTCAATTGGATGGTATATTGTAACAATTTTTCTTCATGAATCATATTTTGTAGACTTATCGGTATACCAAGTGAAACTAAAGCTTCTTTTTCATATATTTGACCTTCTTTTTCATATATTTCACTAGATCCAAAACCCAAACCCTTAAGAGGAATAATTTCTCATTTAGATTCTTCACAAAAATATGAAAAGACTTCTCCCAACCCAATATTAATTTGTGAAGTGTGTGCCTATGAACAGAGAAAGGAGGGGTCTATATCTGAGATCTACACCGAAACTAGATTAGAACCAATGACTATATCTATTATAGAACTACAAAGTTGAAAATATAGGTCCATATCTTTAGAGGCTCATGGAAAAAAATCTATATCTTTAGACGCTAGATATGTGTTATGCTGAACAGATTGCAAATTTGTGAGTATATCGCGTAGATCTGCAATTCAAGAGACTTCGTGCACACTAATTTTCCTTTCCTTTTTGGTCTCCAAAAAACTTGTATCCCTACCTATAGAAAAAAGGGATGGAATAAACTTGGAGTATCATCGATTTTGTAAGAGACCTAAAACGCCTCATAATCAAACCAGCACATTCAATTCCATGACTTGGCTTTTTCTAGGGCACCGGTTCTCTGTGATCTTGGGCATCAAGAACCTCAACTCTAGTTTGAAACTTGACGACGGTAGCGAGCTGGGCAAGATCTGAAAAAACCCTATCATTCCTCGTATTGAATATCTCCCGTGCATGGATCTTCAACACCCATCAAACATTTAAATTAACATAATGTTATACCTGAAGTTTAAAATCCCAAGGATATGTGTGAAGTTTAAGATGAAATAGGAATTAATAAATATCTAAATGAAAATTAAATGTTTATAACTATTTCAAACATAAATATACATAGCATGTAAGATAGATATATTTATATTATAAAAATTATATTGATTTTGCATTTTCATAAATAATAATAGAACACTATATTTTAATAAAAATTGGTCCAAGAACTTGATTTTATAAGATTTTCTAGCTAACCATAGGTATCTGCAATAAATACCACCACCAAGCTAGGTTATGAAGTCACTAGCACAAATGAACAAGCCATAGGTTTCTCTATCTTTCCATCCCACTTATATTCTCTCATAATCAACTAATTATCTCATTAAATATCACTCCAAGCATCTCATCCAACCATTAAACAACCATGGCACTCTCTTCCACTATCCCACACAATGGAATGAATATCTTCCGTCCCTCCATACAATATTCTCTTAGGGTATTTTCCCTCTAATGTTTTTTAATGTGGGCACAAAGAGTCCAACCTATTATATGCTTTGTACAAATTACTTTCAAGAATAATACTTGACTCTCAAACATACAAAAAGTATAAAATACAATGTGGTCATATTGGTACAATAAGCTAAATAGGTTCATCACACCTTTTAATATTTTAGAGATAGTCAGGTAATAGCTAATAGTCAACTAAGATAGTCAGTTGAGTGATCAACTATACATTTTACTAGTCAACCAGGTCAAATAGGATAGTTGAGTGGTGCATATGTCAAGGTAGAATTCAAGGAGTTCATTGTGTGACCTAGCTAGTCAAAGTGAAGCATGTAATCATTGTTTCAAGGGAGTTAGTTACACTTTTGTAGTATATATAGATAGTCGTATAGATCGACCTATGATGGAATTTTATGTTTCCTATTCTATGTTTAGTTATGCTCAATTCTTCTGAAGTGCTATAATTTTGCCTTTAGACAACATTTATTTTTGGAATGTATATTTTCTTGATTTATTATTTCCTTGATTCTCCAACATAGTATCAAAACCATTGGTTTGAGACCTATCTCATTATCTACAAGTCTTTTGGAAGTTTTTGGTTGTATGTGCTCCTGATGAGTTATCTCTGACATATTGACTTAGGATATTTATTTGAAGATCATATCTATGTTTATATCTATAGATCAAGATCATGAGTTCTAAGCAAGAACCTACATTTTTGAAAGGCCAAAATTATCGCATGTCGATACAATATATGGAAATATTATGTGGGCATAATATGGTAACTTTATGTGCATATAATATATGGAAATAAATTTGAGGAATAACATAATTTGAATAGTCATGAAAGTCGTAGTGAAGCTCAAAGGTTGGTTGGTTTTCCTTATTAAGGGTTTTTAGATTAAAATATCTATGTGTTGTGTGAATATTTATGGGAGCTTCTAGTCTAGTTTATATGCCTAATAAACTCTGTTTTTGGACTTTTGTTGTATGGAGTGTAAATTAGGTGTCTTAAGCTCAACATTTAGTATCAGAGCTCATTTTTGTTGTATAGGGGTGTCTATACTACTAAACGTTTAGGATATCAAACTTATATTTATTCAAGAACCTCTTTCTTGATTATTTAAAATTTAATACTGTTTGAATGAGAGTGTTAAGATAAAACTTCAATTAAAGAAGGATGGATATCAATACTTGAATTGGCATTGAGAAGTTTAATGGCTAAAATTTTGAACTTTGAGAACTTAAAATGGAGGATCTCCTCATAGATCAAGAACAATGGATATGTATACATCCTAGAACACCTTTGACTAACATGTCAGTGGAGAATTGAGAGAAACTTGAAAGAAAATTTGAGGAAGTCCCTTTATGGTTTGAAGCAATCACCCAAGATGTGGTACTATAAGTTACACACATATATCTAAGTATTAGGACTAGTGAGAAGTTGAGCTAATCACTATGTATATCTTAAGTCAAAAGGCTAGTTTTTCATATATGTAGCATTATATGTCGATGAAATGTTGCTAATTGGGAACAACATGGAGGTGAAGAAGTGACTATCCTCCAAATTTGGCATGAACGATGTAATTTCTATACATTTCATTCTTGGAATGGAAATCAAGAGTGACTATGTAGTAGGAAACTCTGGGTAAGCCATAGGAAGTACATTGAAACACTTTTAAAGCATTTCAACATTCAGTATTGTAAACTGGTGAAGTTACCAATTCTTGTTGGGGTACGACTAACTGTTAAACAATGTACAAAGCCACAAGAAGAAAGAGAGGACATGGCCTATATTTCCATATGAAATTGTCATAGGTATTTGGATGTATGCAATAGTCTATACTTTATTGGATATTTGTAATGCACTAGGAGTATTCAAGATATACAAGACAACATCTAGTAAGACAGATGGATGACATTGAAGCAATGATGCAATATTTTTCAATGTCGATTGGGTTAACGATTTGGACAGAAGAAGGTTGAACAATGGGTATGTGTTCAAGTCATTTGAAGGAGCTATTAGCTAGTCAAGTAGAAATAGATCATGAAACTATTGACAATTAAGGCGTAATGTATAGAAGCCACGCTTGCAAGTAAGGAAGAAATTGTGTTATGAGAGTTGTGTTCAAATTGGGTTTTCTCAACAAGTAGCAAAGATAGGTTGTGACAATCAAAGTGTAATATTCTTAGCAAAGAACCTGGCTTGGCTTACCATTCAAGGACAAAACTTATTGGTGTACAATACCATTTCATTATAGACATGGTGGAAAGCATGAATTTTTTTTTATAAATGTAGACATGACGAAGAATTTTGTAGACTTTCCAAGATGAAATAAAATATCTCTCTCATGTGTGAATCTATATGTTGTGTCATTATTTTTTTTATGATCTTTAAATTGTCCCCTTCTCATTGTGGCTAGAGGTGCTCTATAGCCCAGTATGGGGGTAGATCTCAAGTGTAAACATGTAAACATTTAACTTTTTAATATAAGGTCAGCCCTATTTAAAAATCAATCTAATTATTATTATGTATTAACACAATATAAATTCAAAATATAAAGAGGTTTACGAACACTAAAAAAGGAAGAATGGTAAATAAATAAAAATATAAATAAACCATAGGTATGGTAAATAAATAAAACCTCTTTTTATACTTACTTGAGAGGTATGGTAAATAAATAAAAATATAAGTAAACTACAGGTATGGTAAATAAATAAACCTCTTTGTATATTTACTCCATAAACCTTGTTATATTTAAAGAAAACTCAAAAAAAAAATTATTTAGGTGAATCCTATGAGCCAAATACCATGGGACAAACTATTATTAATACCATATTTATAAAAGAGGTATGGTAAATAAATAAATATAAAAGAAGTATGGTAAATAAATAAAAATATATAAAATAGGATTAGAAATCAACATATAATTATATACCAATCCTATGGGCCAAATACATGGTAAATAAAAAAGATATGTTAAATAAATAAAATATATATAAACCATAGGTATGGTATATAAATAGAACCTCATTTTATATTTACTCCATAAACCTATTTATACTTATGATCACTTAAAAAAGAGGTTTTATTTAGGTGAAGCCTATGGACTAAATCCCATGGGCCAAATTATTATTAATGCCATGCAAAAAAATATTATTAACACTAATATTAATATTAAAATATTAATATTAGTGTATATGTTGATTTTATAGTGATATTTTGATTGCTTGCACTAGATTCATTGATTTCAATGTAGGTGATTTCTAATCCTAATTTGATTTTATATTACTACATATATTAATATATCATGGTATATATTTACTCTAGATATATATGGGAGGGAAGAACAAAGACAAAGTAATAAAGGTGGAGAGATAGGGGGAGTGACAAGGGAGAGATGGAGATAAATTGAAGGAGAGGGGAGAGGAGGAATGAAGATAGATAGGGAGAGAAGTGAGAGAGGTAGAGAAGGGTAAGAGAGGGATAGGGAGACACAAATATGGAGGGGGCGGCAGAGAGGGAGAGAAGGACATAGAGATTGATAGATATGGAGTGAGAGAGCGTGCATGTTTGGGGTGTTGAGATAGAGAGAGAAAGGAAAGATGGAGGGAGATATAGATATAGATGGAGGGGGGGAGAGAGGTGGTGTTGAGATAGAAAGACAAAGGATAGATGGAGTGAGATATAGATATAGATGGAGGGGGAAGAGAGGGAAGAATATTTCTTGCACTAGATGCAACATTGATTTCAATGCAACTCATGATTTCTAATCTTATTTGATTGCTTGCACTAAATGCATTGATTTTAGTGTATATGTTGATTTCTAGTGATATTTGATTGCTTGCACTAGATTCATTGATTTCAATGTAGGTGATTTCTAATCCTATTTGATTGCTTGCACTACATGCATTGATTTCAGTATAGATGGTGATTTCTAATCCTATTTGATTGTTTGCACTAAATGCATTGGTTTCAATGTAGATGTTGATTTCTAATAATATCTGATTCCTTGCACTAGATACATTGATCTCAATATAGATGATTTCTAACCTTATTTGATTGTTTGCACTAAATACATTGATTTTAGTGTAGATGTTGGTTTCTAATCCTATTTTCTTACTTGCACTAGATACAATGATTTGAATATAAATATTGATTTATAATTCTATTTGATTGTTTGCATTATACAAATTTATTTCAGTATCATCCTATTTTAAAGTTTAATTTCATCCTATCATTTATATTAAAAATATCAATTTTACGATCTTCATTGTTTAAAGATAATAACCAATTTCACATCGTTGATAACAACTTAAATCATATTTCCATATATCAAACATTGTTTTTTCTCCATCCAACATTGAAATGGACGGCCTCATCCCAACTTTCTTAAAAAAACATATTGAGAAAAATGTTGTAACTTAAAAAGAAATAGCTAAAATATTAGGGAGAGCTTTTAGGGCTCCCAACTTACAAGGCTCTTTCATAAATCTACTTTGGATTATAATGGTTGAACATTTACTTGTGAAAAACTATTTTCCCAGCATGGATGATCATTTACGGGGAAAAACTAATTCTTTTAATGATTTTTTTTTTTTATTAAATAATTTTTATTATTATTTGGGATAACATTTTTTATCTTAATATCTAAAAAATCACCTGGAAAATTAAGAAAGTTTTAGATTTAAAAATTAACTTTAATTTTTTTATAAATTTGAAAAAATGAAAATTTTCATTTTTAGAAGCTTGGATTTTTCCCGTCTAATTTCTCTAAAATCTGATAGAAATTCATTGAAATCACAAGTTTGATGGATAACCTTTACACAATAAAAGTGTCTGAATGGTTTTCCAAAGTGTTGAATCCATATATATAGTGAAAAAAACTTAAATAACACAAATCAAGATTTCACCTCAAATTTTTCCTCCAGATTCCGGAAACTCCAAAAATCTGAATGGTTTTTCAAGGTGTTGAATCCATATATACAGTGAAAAAAACTAGTTTAAATAATGCAAATCAAGGTTTCACCTCAAATTTTTCCTCCAGATTCAAGAAACTCCAAAAATTCGCACTAAAGACAACTCCAAAAATAAGTAAATATATTTGGAAATATAATTCCTACTTGTCTTTGTTGCGATTATTTCTATGTAAAGGAGTATGTTCTTATTATCTAAGAGACTAGTTTAAATAAAACAAATCAAGATTTCACCTCAATTTTTTCCTCCGGATTCAGGAAACTCCAAAAATTCGCACTAAAAGCAACTCCAAAAATAAGTAAATATATTTGGAAATATAATTCCTAAGTGTCTTTGTTGGGATTATTTTTATGTAAAAGAATATGTTCCTATTTTCTATGAGTTGTATAGATCTAATTGTTTCCTAAATTTATATGTAGTTGAGATATTTTCTCAACCAACTCATTGTGTGTCCAATACACTTTCCCTATTTAAGATAACACTTCATGTCCCTATCTTAAGACAATACTTCATGTATATATATATTATTTTTTTTATCAATATAATAAAATTTGTATTATCAAAATTTATCTTGATATCAAAGCTCATACGTGTGTGGGCATAGGCCTAGGCCTGGTTTGGAATATTTAGGTGACTAAGTTGGAATTGAGATATGAATATTTAGTGATGGAATTCGGTGGAATATAAAGCAGTGCACTCGGTGGAAAAAAAAGAAGAAGAAGAAGAGAGCGCGATCCCTCAGTAGTAATGGACCGATTCAGCGGGTTATGAATATGTTGTCAATGAAGCATTGTTTTATTTTTGCAACTAGTGTATTTGGACATATGTTTGGATATATGTTGCAGATCCATTTATCCAAATGGATGTGTGATTGCAGTGGCAAGAGGAGCAGTGCAGTAGAGTTGTAATCCCATGAATTAAGAGCTGTAAGAGTTGTTCTAAGAGGCGAGAAGTTGTGCGACAGGAAGACAATTGTTGGGGTTGTATGAAGACTGTAAAGCGTGGGATAGTGTGAGCCAACGTTCCGTGCAAACCACGAAAGGAATCTATTTTTTTTATATACGTTCAAAGTGAAGATTACTGCTGGTGTTCTCAACAACGAAGAGGAAGGAAAATCAAGTTGATGTATCTGTAGGAGCGATAGTCGGGACGCACTAGTGTTATTTGACCAAGTGAGTAATTTAAGAAAAACAATTGGCTGGTGATGTTCCATAAAGGAGGAATTTTGTAGATTTGTTGGCAGCGTTGGCTACTATTTGTTTCCATTGAAATCGCATAGAGTCGGGAGGGCTAATTCCTATATGTTCGTCTAGTTGAATAGCCAGAGAGAGTTGTATCAAATGTTTAGTGATTCAAATGGCTACTGATGTTTGTTGTGATTGGAGGTGTCAAAGAAGCCAACAAACCAGTGAATCTGTTGGGGGAATTAATTCTACACATGCATGGGATGGTTGGTTGCGGAGTCAACAAAGTCCTCCCATTGGCATAGATGATTGGCCAAACAGGGCATACTACGTGTAGTTATCCTTCTATCCGTTCAGTGATGCATTGAAGTTAATGAGACTGACGATAGTCGCTCTAGATCCTTTCGTGACGGTTGTAAGCAAAAGGAGCAATGTCCAGTAAATGGTTAAGGTTCCCATCTCGCTGAACAACTGATGATCATCGAGATGGAGGGTTGGAGCATTGAAGAGCTAATGGAGGAAGGATCGGAGTTAAGGAGTTGCGTTGAGGAACATCTGTGACGGACCTGTTAAGGAACTGAGTTGAGGAGGACCAATGTTCCACATCGAAGCCCATAAGACAAGCTACAGCATTAGCGATTTCTTTTTATGAGAGATAAAGAAGCACGAGGAACAATCATCCCACATGGGTGAAGATGAAACCAAAACTTCCACTTTGCTTCCAATCATTATATGCTTTGATGAAATGAATTGTTTTTATTTTTTTTAAATTTGTTTTGGGTTTTGCAACTGAAACATGTTCAACATAATCAACTTAACATGTATATGAAATTTATTAGAATTGATCACTCTAACAACTAAAAATTGGAGTTAGAAAGATTCAAGATGAATACACCAAATTTATATATGAATTTAGAAGAAGTTGGTATTGTTTAAATCTTAATGAATTGTGATGGTGGTAGTGAATATTAGTTGGTTGAAGCAGTAATAGATGGACAAAAAAGGTAAAGGATTGTGTGTTGAAATAAAGCAGACTCAATATTATGTTGTAATGTGAATCACACACACATTAGTAAGAAATTATGATGTTTTGTAGTGGTCTTTGGAAAGTATGTACCTGGTAACTCCATAAATTGAAGTGTGTAATTGTGTAATTGTGTATCAAAATGCCAGTTTTGTCATATTTTGCACTTTTATTTATGAAATTTGGATTGCGGGACTCCACTTGAGTTTTGGAGCTAAGGCAAGGGCCCAACTTAGGAGAAAATGGAAAAATCAAATGGTTAGTGGATGGTGGGGACCACTCAAAAGAAAAAATACGCTCCCCTCTTGGAAATATGCATTTCTTGGAGGGAAAGGATGAAGAGTTCGATGGCTAGGCCCCACATGGGAAAATTGGAGGCAAAATGACAAAATAGGAGGAAGCACTCATTTTGGGCATTTTTGATCATTTGAACACTCACCATGACTAGCATGCTTGAGCTAGAGGGAGCACAAGAGATTTCCCAGTGAAAATCTCACCCTTGCCTTAGTGGACCTCGAGTGTCAGCCCTAGAAGGGAGTATTCATCATCTTCAGATCATTTCAGGAGCCTTGTTTTTGGAGTAGGTTTCGCAGAGGTTGCGTGGGCTTGCAAAGTTCTACTTTGTGCCACACGTGGGTCACAAGGAAGAGGAGGAATTTGGGGCAGATCTTTGTGGGGGGAATTCCAGGAGCAATTTTCTTAATGTCTCAGCTATTTTGGGTGAATTTAGCAGGATCATTTACAAGTGGGTCGAAATACCTAATAGCTGGAGGAGCTAGGGGAAATTGGGCTGAAATTTCGAGGTCAACATTTGGCCAATTCCTTCATGGGTTTTTTTGGGTTATTGGAGAAGAGCCCATAGTTAGTTTCTCATAATTTTGTGTGCACCAGAGGAGATCCTAGCAGCCATTGTTTGTAACTAACAGTGTAGTTTTCAAAAGGACAATGCAGAGCTTTGTTGGGGATAGCTACACTTGTGTCTGAGAAGTTTCTTTCATCACCTGGGCATTGCTAGCTTGCCTTGGGCAAGCCCAGGGGCATGCATTCTGATATTATCTTGTACCCAACTATATTAATAAAATGGCTCAACTCAACATAGATTATGGCCCTTTATAGGCGTTTAATGTGTTGCGAATTTGTGTGTGTGTTTTTGTTATATTTACTTTGTTTATCATTGTAAATTTCCTTTAGGAATATTATAGTGGTATAAGAGCTCGTAGTATTGACTCATCCTATGGGAGCACTATCAGTATATGACACTAGAAGATCAACAGAACATTACTAACCAGACACAAAGGTAGAAGAGAAGAGAAATGAAGTTTCAAATTACCCAAGATCCAATGATAGTTGAATCAGAGGTTGGAAGGCCAAACATGGTGGATAATGAGGGAGACAGAAGAAGTAAAGAGAAGGAGTTTTCCCAACACCTTCTAAAGTTCATTCAAGATTTGTCTAAGGGTATTGAGGAACTGAGTCAACGAACTTGCAACAACAACAAGGGAAAAGGAATTCAAGGGTAATTCCAATTGGGTGAAGGCTTCGGCACTTCGCAGCACCACCCAGCTCATGGCCCCAACATACCACTCGTTCCTAGTACACCACCAAGATCCACTATCCCCACGTTTTTTAGCATTTGGTGTTGGAGTGCCGCAAGGGAAAGACGAGATTCCCACGGGGACTATTCCTTGGAGTATCAGTCCTACGGGCCCAACTTTAGAGAGTCTATTACCTTAAGGTACTTTTGCTAGTTGAATGGTAATAAGAGCAAGGGACATGGTGGAGGAGGCTACACACATGGTATCGGTTTGCATCATACCATGGGGAAATTATTCCTCTCGACTTTTGATGGCTCATTCAAGAGCTTAGCGAGAGCATGGGTTGAGAAGTTAGATGTCTACTTCCAACTCAATCATATGGCAAAGGGGGGGAAATAAAAATTGCTACACTGCATTTAGAAGGGGAATGCCATCACCAGTGGTTCCATGGGCTAACCACAATGGGGCATGTAGGAGTTACAGCTTATGAGGATTTCACTAGGAGGGTGTTGCAGCATTTTGAGAGGAGAAACCCCGAGGATCACTTTGCGGAGTTGAAAAGGCTCAAGTAGATGGGAAGTGTTGAGGCCTACATCTCCGAGTTTCTAATATTTTCAATTATGGTGTCCGATATATCAAAGGCCATGAGGTTTTTCATGTTCATAGAGGGGCTAGCAAAGCCACTCAGGGGATTGGTGAAGTCCAACAGGTTCACCACCTTGCAGAACGCAGAGAGAGAGAGAGGATATCTCTCTGTTATTATGATTGATCGATCATATAAAAGCTACTGGTAATACATATTTTATGTGTATGTGGATCACAATTGTTTACAGTGAGTGTGTGTAGTAGCAACCCGAAAATGCTTATCAAGTGCATGAATATAGGAGAGGGACTTTTACACAAGTTCCAACTTCCACCTGAATTACAGGACATGAGTAACTTATGGTGATTAACTTATTTATATAGATGGGATGGAGTTGTGGTTTTAGTAGCTTAGAGTAGGCAAGCTGGTTGATTGGAATTTAGAAGGAGGTCAAATTGAATAGAGGAGGGAGTTGGAGAAGTGGATCTAACAAAACAAACAATCATTCATTTCTCACACCTTAAACAATATTTTCATCTTCAAATGTGGGTGAGTGGGACCTGGATTTAAATAGGAACACAATAAAGTACAGAAATAAACATAAATACAGAGATGCAGTGGAAATAATACATCATTTCATTAATGTAAAACACTAAAATATGCTTACAAACAGTATGGAAATTATACTAGCTCGACGATGGTAACTTATCTCTGAGAAGCGATGTGGTGGCTACATGCCTCTGAACTGCTTTACAATGAGGCTCAAGGGCCTTTTTATTATTTAACAATAAGAGGAAACCCTAAACAACCAAAACCCTAACCCGAGGAGATGTAACACCAAGAGTTTATGGGCCCCATGATACTATCTCTGTTTGACGCGCATGATACCCTGTTGGAAAGATCTCTTTGAGGACTATGATGGAAAATTTGATCTTAATAAAAATTTGTTGGTTGTAGATTGCCGAAAAAAATATCGTTTAGGGCTTCAAAATGACTCCGGAAGTTTAGGACTCGAAAAACTGCTAAAAATAGTAAATTGTGCTACAATTAAGGAAACGGAAAAAATAGACAGTTGTGGGGGTCCAATTGGAATAGGCAGGTGGCCACCAACATCCACCTGGATCAGAGTGTCATAAAGAAAATTCTCGGACTCACTCAAAATATTGAAGATACTGAATTAAAACACTGAAGCAAGTCATCGAGTACAACATTGTTTAATATCATTGTGTCTTTTTTTAAGGTCCATTTTTCATATGAAGTTGTAACCGAGACTACTTTTATTCATTCAACAATGCCTTCAACAATCTTCCAATGAAGAGGGAGGGGAGTATTATAACGAAAATGTAGGAACTCTCTTAAAATTCATTTATTCCAACATTATAATTACCATTGTTGTTTCAAAGTCCATGTTTACCTAGATATGAGTTTTTATTTTGGAAATAGGTGTCCAGCGTAGTAATTCTCCAGATCAGCTTACATGGGTCTTCGAGGTTGAATATGGTCTAGTCAATATCTCATCTATTTAAAGATAGTATAATTAATATTATGATTTCTTTTAAATGGAAAGGTTAAACTATAAATATTATATATAATAAATAATACATTATTATTGGAATTTAAAATGTTATATTTAATTTAAGAAAAAAAACATTAAAATTTATATAATTTATAATTACTTATTACAATAAATAGGTAGTGGAGTTGTGATGGCCACACTATAAACTCAAGTTCACAGATGATAGAGAGTCGTTATAATATGGGATGACCAGTCATGAAACCATACTTTGTGTTGAGCTTATCTTAGATCTTGATTAGAGAAATATTTTGGAATCAAACAGGATTGAGATTAAACATCGTCTATTTAATTTTGGAATATTTCAGGAATTACTAATTTAGATAAGTATGACTATACCATACAATAATATGTCCTTAATAATGTATGGCATCTTTTGTGAATTAATAATTATGAAATAAAAATAGTTTGGAAGGAAATATTGGATTGTCATATTTAATTCAATATTATTATCACTTTGAAATATTCGTTGGTGTTTCGATTTATATTGATATGTAGGAGTTTTGTTTTGTGAATTAATAACTATCAAATGGAACAAAATATATTTTTAAAGCATTTTTAGTTCCTGTATCTAGCTAGCTAAGGGACACATCTTTGGATGCATGTGAGAATGACCTTTCTTCTCTACAACAATTGGTTTCGATGGGTACATTTATGGATTCATGTGACAACAACCTTTCTCTCTCTAATTATTTTTCATGTGCTTATACACTTTTCTTATCAAAACTTAAAAACAAATACGGTGAAATATGAAATAAACATTAATTTTTGATTTAATGTATGAAGCATCTATATATATATTATATATATATATATATTATATAAGCTTTGAGTGGTTGGGAACAACCTCATTTGATTAGGGTTTCCAGAACTGGTTTCGATTAGGGTTTGATCTATAGTGAATACGCTTTCTGCAAACTATGTTGCAGCTCTGATAGACCCTCCGTTATGGGTCGGTGAGGACCCCTCATTTAAATTCGTGGTGATTGATCGTTATTCATAGTAAACTCCCAAATCCCTAACTCCATAACTCTTAGCACCACAATCTAGACCTTCTACAAATGTAGGGTTAAGCTAGCGACAAGAGAACAATTGGCAGATAGATAAAATGGCTAAGATGTCACCAACCTCATGCCACTATCATCCTCAAAAGCAGGACATTCCCACTTTGGAAATATCGACAGCTAAATTGGGATCAAATATAGAACAGATGAAAGAGCAGACATTAATCTAGAAGTTCGTTGGCCCCTCACCCACTAAGAAAACTTTTCTCAACTAGATTTGAAAGAACTGGGTTATCAAGGGAGATGTTGAGCTCAAGTTAGGTGTAGTAGGCTTTTTCATAGTAATATTTAATAACATGTAGGATAGAGACATTTTTTTGCATGAAGGTCCCTATTTTATGAACATGATAGGACTAATTTTGAAACCTTGGGTACCTCACTTTGATCCTGAAAAGGAAGACTTCTCTTCTCTCCCGATATCGATCAGGTAGTATTCTCTTGCATATAGGTACTGGGATCTGGAGATTTTGGCTCACCTCAATGATAAAATCAAAAAAATCATCATGTTATGTGATATTACGAAGTTTGGGCGCTATACCTCCTACGCAATATTGTGCATTTATATGAACCTCACAAAACCCCTCCCTGCTTGCATTCATCTTAGCTATAAGGACGTTATCTAGAGCAACTGAACGAATATGAAAAATCCCTCCCCAACAATCAAAAATCCCTCCCCAACAAAAGGGAATCGAGTCAATGTAGTGTCCCACTCAGATGAAGACGGATTTAGAACAGTCTCAGGTCGAAAGAGAACAACCAAGAAAAAAGGGGAATCATCAAATCCCTTAGGCACAGAGAATGGAAACAAGATTTCCCTCCTCCAAGTTGATCTAGATGCAGATCACATCTTGAACCAACCCTAAGAGGAGACAACAAATCTTGTAGCATTCTCCTCTAAAGCATCACCTGCTTCAACAAATCGTCCCCATAAAAACAATGTTGCATCAGAAGAAATCCCTTCTCCAATGGAGGAAGAATACCTTCAATATCTAGAGCTCAAGAAAATGGACTAGCAACAAATAGCATAATAATGGTAGTGTAAAGATCCAACATCCATTCCTAAAGACTAGATCCAATTAGTGGCCAAAACTTATTTGAGATATCAATATATGCTACTACAAAAATCCATTGCCTCAGGTAACATTCCTTCCCCCTATTCCTTTTTCTCTTTGCAAGGAATAAAGCACAACACTCCTCAAGAATTCCCCTCAATCCTCAAAGAACCTAAGAAGAAAGGAAGGAAAAACAACAACCAAATCTTGCAATATCTAGGAGAATTTCTTGTTAATTTAGGGCGAGTAGCCCCAATGATGATCCCTTTCCTATGAAAAATCCTAAAACCAAAATCCTATTGCAACAAATGGAAATTATTCTTCTAATTGTTAATTTAATTTAAAAATTTATTTTTTGTTTTCTACATAAATATTAAATAAATCATACTGCAATACACACAAATAAAATCACAGAAGAATAAACGTTGGAAGAAATGCTAGCACACAGACATAAAAATAACACACTTATTTTTGGACAAAAGTCCCCAAAAAAACCCTACTTGGTAAAATTGGTCTAGTAGATGAGGGTTTTATCATTATGCAGTAGTGAAATCTGAGTACAATCTATGGATGCCCAACTAGTAATCCAAACAAAAAGGAAATATGGCCAAAATTATATAAGGGAATTTCCCTTCCTCCATAAGCAATCCGAGCACAATCTACCTCTGAAAGCTCGTCCTCTGGACCCTTTATGTCAGCTTCTGCATAGTGCTTGTGCAAACCCTTGGATTTCTAGCCCAAAAATACCTCTAACTAAATCGTTTTACCTGTCTCTACTGAGGAAACTGATTTTCTAACCCTTCCGAATACTTTCCCGGACTCTGGAAGCTGAATCAAATTTTCCTCTAGCTAAATTGAATTCCTCTTTTGAAGCAAATGTAGTCCTCCATGATGCCTCACTAGGAATAACTCATCCTCTTGTTGTTGTCTCTTCGGATTTGGAAATATTCCTCTGGATCACTATCTCTGCCCCTCACTATCTCTACTTTGATCTATGGCTCTCTGACAACTATTGTTTCTCTCTAGAAATCCATCTACCAACGAAATTAAACCTCTCTAGTGTCTTCTCCATCACCACATCAACCTCCTCTTATAATCCTTTGTTGGAGCACCAACGACCAAGATTAAAACTTAATCAATGGGTAGGATCATCTCGGGATCGATCCGTGTGAGTTTCTAGATGATTCATGCCTTGAATTAATTAATACTGATTAATTAACCATATTCCCTAAGTTTAAACTTAGGAAATATTTAAAAACTAGTTAATAATCTAATTAAGTCATTTATAGGCGAATTTCCAGAAGTGATTTTTGGGTTTTGGATATCTCATGTATTCAAGCCTCTCCACCAAAGTTCGTGGCTAGAACACATCTGATGCCACAAAACCTAACACTCCCTCTTAGTGAGGAATGTGTTGTAATGCCACTACACATCCTATAGTAGCATCATGTCTCTGTATCATATTTTGTCATGTTGTTGATGTCTAGCCATACTGCCCACCAACCACTACGCCACTTTGATATACATTGCATATTTGTTGTTGCTGACCCTGTTGTACTACTGCCGACATTACATCTACACTACAACTCCCTCTCATATGTTGTTGTTGCAACTGCAACCTTTGCAACTAAAAAGCTTCCAAAATATTGAATCAGTTATGATCAATATAATGCATCTGTCAGCCGTGTCTATGATTGTTGCTAGTATCTTCACTATCACTAAAGATTATACACTGCTTCTAACTCTGCACTGTGCCAATTGCACTGCTACCAAATCTGCATTAAGCTCCCCAAAATTTGACTACTACTAGTCTCTGCAATTGTCACTCTGGCATCTGACTATATCAACTATCATTGATCCATCCTTCTACTAAAAATATGGGGCCCCATAGCAAGGTATTGATCGATGAGGTGAACTCCTCAAGGATTATGTCTATCTGGCACACTAGAGTCTCATACTCCTCCTCCTAAATCTGGTGCCTCACTATCTCCTTTTGAGCCTTGTTCCTTACTGGTACCTTTCCTTTCTTTGCAACTCACACTAGAAAACTTACACTTCCTCCAACATCTACCTTTGGTAATTGGAAGTCGATATGCATTATGGCTGACTCACACATCCTCCTTTGGAAATCACGTATGCTCACCCTGCAGAGCTGCAAAATATGAAAACTCAAAAATGGAGAAAATAAACCTCAAAAATATCCCTCTTTCCCTCTGCTCGACTTCTGGAACTACTATTCGTTCTTATCTATAGAGTGAGAAGATCTGCTCATAACTGCTACTAATCTGTAAGGAAAAACAAACTTCTTGAGACTAGAAGTTCCTTGAGGAAAATTTTCCCTCTATGTGTGCTCTTCTCTCTTCCACCCTGATATTGTCTCTGCTCTAGTGAACCGCTGCAAAAACCACTGTGTCCAGCTAGAGATCTTCCCAACGAAAAATCTGGGCCGCTCCCTCAGCCTCACAATCACTCAATCATGAGAGATCGGATTTTTCTACCCCACTCAGAAAAATTGAACCTCGGAAAGTAACTTGGCCTCCTGGCAGAATGACTATGCTACCCTTGGGAATTTTGGCCTACTGCCCACTATGAGTGGGTAAATTCCTTCTATCTTCGCCTTTGAGCTCTCTAGTTGGTCAACTACACTCTCATAACATGTGAAAATTCTTAAAACAGGAATCCTATTGCAGCAACTAGAAATTATTCTCCTAATTGTTAATCTAATTTAATAATTTATTTTTCGTTTGCTACAGAAAGTAATGAATAAATCACACTGCAGTCTACACAAATAACACTGTGGAAGAATAAATGTTGGCACACACACATAAAAATAACATAATTTTTTTTGGACAAAAGTCCCCAGAAAAACCCAACTTGGGAAAATCGGTGCAGCAAATGAGAGTTTTATTATTATGCAACAGTGAAATATGAGTATAATCTATGGATGCTCAACTTGAAATCCAAAGAACAAGAAAATATGCCCAAAATTATCTAAGGGAATTTCCCTTCCTCCACAAGCAATCCCAGCACAACTCTACCTTTGGAAACTTGTCCTCCTAGACCCTCTGCGTCAGCTTCTGCGCAGTGTTTGCACAAACACTTGAACATTTAACCCATAACTACCTTTGATCAAGTCATTTTTCCTATCTCTACTGAGGAAAATGATTCTCTAGTGCTCTGAAAGACTTTCCTAACATCTAGAATATGAATCAAATTTTCCTTCAGCCAAATCAAATTTGTCTTCTCAAGCAACAGTGCAGTCCTCTATGTTTCTTCGCTAGGAATAACTCATCCTTTTGTTGCTACCTCTTTGGATCTAGAAAACTTCCTCTAGATCATTGTCTCTGCCCCTCACTATCTCTGCTTCAATCTCTAGCTCTTTGGAAACTATCTTTGGAAATCGATC
This sequence comes from Pinus taeda, assembly GCA_000404065.3. Taxonomy (NCBI): domain Eukaryota; kingdom Viridiplantae; phylum Streptophyta; class Pinopsida; order Pinales; family Pinaceae; genus Pinus; species Pinus taeda. Next base: position 131,363 of record APFE031152472.1, read on the forward strand.
TGCCAATGAAATCGAACCTCTCTAGTGTCTTCTCCATCACCACATCGAGCTCCTCTTATAATCCTTTGTTGGAGCACCAATGACCAAGATTAAAACTTAATCAATGGGTAGGATCATCTCGGGATCGATCCGTGTGAGTTTCTAGATGATTCATGGCTTGACTTAATTAATATTGATTAATTAACCACATTCCCTAAGTTTAGACTTGGGAAATATTTAAAAACTGGTTAATAATTGAATTAATTCATTTCTACTTGGAATTCCCAAAAATAGTTTATGGCTTTTGGAGATCTCATGTATTCTAGCCTCTGTGCTAAATTCTATGGCTAGAACACATATGATGCTACAAAAACTAACATTTACCTCCCCTACCCTTGTCTCAATGATAAATATTATCTCATGGAATCTGTGAGGAATGAATGACAAATCTAAATGTTGAATCCTCAAAAACCATGTAATCATGAATCAACTCGTCATTCTTCTCTAGTAGGAGACCAAATTTTCTCACCAAAAACTCACTCAAATAATCCCTTACCTTGGAAATCATGTGAATTCCTTTCTCAATGTGCTTCCAAGTCCTTTGGTCTAGGGCCTAGCCATTCTTGGAAGCTAGCCACTTTCCACATCAGAAACTCCTTTTCCCTCTCGATAATTCTCATTGTTTCTTTTCATCCCATCGACTCATCTCATTCTAGCTTTCTTTCTAATGTCTATGGGCTTACTCTTCCCCAAGACAAAATATTATTCATATACAATCTCATTATTGTCTATCATATCGTTTCTCCTGCACCGTGGATCATGGTTGGAGACTTCACCATAATTTTATCCCTTAATGAAAAAAGGGGGAGAATTAGGAAGATTGACCATGTCTCAGACTCCTTCAACACTTTTATTGATAACTGCAACATGATAGACATTGAAACTACAAATGGAACATTCACCTGGAATAACAAGAGGGGAGGAATTCATTAAGTTGCTTAAATATTAGATATATTCTTGAGGCCTTCATCCCCAAAGACTAATTTGTTTCTCTTTGAGTCCTTATGGCTGAGGGATCAAGACTTCCTCGCCAAAATGACAGATTGGTGGCCTGATTCTACATCCATCACGGGGAAAGTCATGTTCTAGTTCCCTCAAATATTAAAATTTGTGAAACAAAAGATCAAGGAATGGAAGAGAACAAAATTTTGTAACATCCTTTAGGAAAAGCTATCTTTGGAGACCAAAATCAAGGAGTTCTAGCAGTATGTCATCTTATCAGGAAGCACTCCCCAGATATGAGAAGTAGAGAGTACCCTTTGAAATAAACCTCAGGAATTCTTAGCCCAAGAGGAAATATTATACAGGAAAAAATCAAGGATCAAATGGCTAAAGGATGGTGAGAAAAGTATTAAGTTATTACATCTCTCCATGGTAAAATACAAACACCAAAACAAAACACATAGGGTGCAATATCACAACAACTAGTTGATGGAGGACCACAATGATATTTCTATTCTATTATCCAATCATTTTAAGGACCTCTTAACATAGCCAGCTAGAAATAGATTGCTCGTTATAAGAAAGATCACTCAACATATCCCTAAGCTCATATCAAATGAACAAAATGTAACTTCTAAGGCCCATCTCCATGTTAGAAGTCAAAGCAATTTTTATGAGCATGCCAAGGAAAAAGACTCCCAGACCAGATGGATTCACAGCTAAGTTCTTCTAAGTTTGTTTGCCTCTCCTTGTTGATGACATATGGTGGGTTGTTGAAGACTCCAGAGCCTCAACCTCCCTTCTTCCAGCCTTTGACTCCACTTTCATTTCCCTCATGCCCAAATACAGTAAGGTCTCCTCCCCATCAGAATTCAAACTCATTTCTCTTTGCGATGTCATCTACAAAATTATCTCCAAAACCATTGCTAATCATCTCAATCCCTTCCTCGCTAGCATCATCTCTATGGAGAAAATAGGGTATGTGGAAAGGAGGCAAATTTTGGATAGCATTATTCTTATTCAAGAACATTTTCACTCTCTTCAAGCCGACAAATGGCCAGGTATGATCCTCAAACTAGACATGTCAAAGGCTTTTGATAAAATACGTTTCCATTACATATATCATATTCTTGTAGTCTTTGGTTTTCATGAAATTTGGATCTCTTAGATTATGTCCCTCATTGCCAAGTCTTTCTTCTCAATTATGGTCAACATCTCTCCCTCCCCCACCTTTTTCTCCTCGTGATGGATGAGGCAAGGAGATCCACTCTCTCCATATATATTTATCCTTGTTGCTAAAGGCTTCAACCATGCCATCAAGCACACTCTCTCTTGCCATAGGATCAAAGGCCTTCTCCTAGGATCTCAAGATCAAAATATTACCCATCAACAATTTTTTGATGACACACTCTTAATGGGCTGCCCCACTATTGAAGCCAAATAATTTATGGATATTCTTAATACTTTCACAGTTGTATCAGGCACTGATATTAACATGGGGAAATCTTAAATTTTCTTCTTCAATACTCACCCTACAATCCAAATGCATATCTCCAAATTCTTGGCCTTCCGAAAGAGATCCCTTCTAAAAAAATATCTCAGCACACCTCTTACCCTAAACCCTCTAAAATGTTCTTTCTAGGAAGATCTCCTTTTGAAATTGGAACTCGAGCTCTCCTCCTGGACCTTAAGATCTCTGAACATTTCCAATTGTTTTATCCTTCTCAAGTTGGTGCTGCAATCTATGTCCTCCTATTTAATGTCTACATTAGCTTCTCCCAAATCCATTCTAGGAAAAATAAGAAATGTTCAATGCTCATTGCTATGTGGAGGAGCCTCTCTCAAAATAAAAATGGCCCTGGTCGCTTGGGAGAAACTTTATTTTCCTAAATTAAAGGGAGGCCTCAATTTAAAAGATTTGGAAATTCTGAGCAAGGCCTTGAGTGAAAAAATATGGTTGCACTGGCTAAAGTATCCAACGTCCTTATGGGGTAGGATGAACAAGTATTCTCGGGGTATCACAGAATCATAGTGAGTTTGAATGGCATCTTTCCCTCATGGCTCCCACATCTAGAATATTGCTAGTTACAACAAAGCTATAATCCAAGATCATTGCTTATCAGAAGTAAGAGATGGGGAATCATGTTATGAAACAAACTCACAAAAAGATAGAAAAGGTAGATCAACACCTAAGTAATAAGCCTCTTCGAGGGGGCATTACACAAATGAACAATTCTTACATGATTCAAATGACAAAACCTCCTTTCTATATATAGAAGTCTAAGGGGTCACAATATAACCAAATCTGACCTAACAATATTAATATAAAGGCACAAAAATAACAATAGTGGGATTCTATGGGGCACAATAATAACAATATGGGGACAATAGGGGTACAACAATAACAATAAGGGATTAAACGAAAATAGTAATGGGGGAATCACTACTATTATAGGGACCTAACATTCCCCTCTCCTTCAAAAAAGTGTTGTCCTCAATGCTTGAGTAGTTTTGGATGCTTCTATATAAAATTCTCATCCTCCCATGTGGAATCTTCAATGGGTAAGTTATTCCAGTTGATGAGATACTCTGAAATTGATCGATTTTGTAGCTATCGAGTTCTTGTTTCTTTGACTGCTTCAGGTTCCAATATTATTTTTCCTTCCTCATCAAGTTCTCGCAATATTGTTTTAACTGGATGCTTGTCACCTATAACCTTCTTTAAGCATGAAACATGGAAAACTGGGTGCACTCCGGAATCTGCAGGAAGCTCCAATTTGTATGCCATAGTACCTATCTTTTGCAACACCTTGTATGAACCATAATACTTTGGTGATAATTTATTATCCTTCTTAGATTGCTTGAGGGAAATTTGTTTATATGGTTGTAGCCGTAGGAATATCCAATCACCTACATCAAAACTTCTTTCGCTGCGATGTTGATTTGCCTGCTGTTTCATTCTATTCTGCGCCAAGGTGAGGTTATCCTTTAAGAGTTGAATAACTTGTTGCTGATGCTCAATGTGATCTTCCACTGCTTGAACCTTAGAATTTTCTCTTAAATTTGATCTAATGGATGGTGGATGATATCCATAAAGTGCCATAAATGGGGCCATTTTTGTTGCAGTATGGAAGGAAGTACTATACCACCATTTAGCCAGAGGCAACCATTTGACCCATTGTGTCTGTTTATCAGATACAAAGCAATGAAGATATCCTTCCAAAAATTTGTTTACTATCTCATTTTTCCCATCAGATTGAAGATGATAAGATGAGCTATGAGCTAACTGAGTACCAAGACAAGAAAATAATTCTGTCCAAAAAATTCCAGTAAAAATGGGATCTCTGTCACTTACAATAATCTTTGGGTTTCCATGTAGCTTTTGAATTGTTTCCATAAATGCAGTAGAAACTGTACTGGCTTTAATTGGATGTGATAATGCACAAAGTGGGCATACTTGGTAAGTCTGTCAACTACCACCATGATGAGACTCTTTCCCTCAGACTTGGGTGAACCTATGATAAAATCCATTGAAAACTCCTCCCAACATTGGTTGGAATGGATAAAGGTTGTAATAGGCCCGGTGTCTTAATTGTTTCAACTTTATTTTGTTGTCAAACCAAACATTCTGTCACAAACTTTTGAATATCTGATTTAAGGCCATACCAAAAAAATTCCTTCTTTACCATGTGGTAAGTTTTGTAAATCCTGAGTGCCCTCCTAAGGGAGAAGTGTGCAATTGCATAAGAATCTTTTGTTTTAGCTAGGAATCCTTACAAAGGTATAAGCGATCTTTGTACCATAATGAATCATTTTGCCGGCTAAATGTATCAGACGTACTGGAATCTTGTTGTAACTTTTGAATAAGTGTCCAAACTTCTTTGTCATTCTTCCATTCCTCCCTTGCTTTGTTTAGCCAATCTAGTTGGATAATAGAAATGGTGCACAACAATGCTTCCACATCCTCATCCTTTCTTGAGAGTGCATTTGCCACCACATTTTGCTTTTCCCTTTTTTGCAGATGATTTCAAATTCATAACCCAACATCTTTGTGACCCAATTTTGTTGCTCTTTAGAGGATAATCTTTGTTCTAAAAAGTATTCCAGGCTATCATGATCCGTTTTTACCTTGAAGTGTCTTCCCATTAGGTAGGGTCACCATTTCTTAAGTGCATGTAGTATTGCCAACATTTCCTTCTCATCAATAGCTTTGTATAAAAACTTTCCCTTGATTGGACGACTTTCAAAATCAATGGGTCTTTCATCTTGCATTACAACGGCACCAATTCCATTTCCTGAAGCATCACATTCCACAATAAAGGTTTTTGTGAAGTCTGGTGTAGCTAAGACCAGCGCTTGGCACATTGCCTCTTTAAGATGTTCAAAGGCCTTTGTTACTTCTGGAGTCCATGAAAATGCATCTTTCTTCAATAATGTTGTTAGAGGTGCTGCTATTCTCCCATAATTCTTAACAAACTTGTGATAATAACCTGTCAACCTGAGAAACCCTCGCAGATGCTTTATGGATGTGGGGATTTTCTATTCCTTAATGGCTTTAATTTTGCTAGGGTCTACCTTAACTCCTTCATGAGATACAATATGACCCAAATATTCCACCTCTTGGACACCAAAGAAGCATTTGGATCTTTTTGCATATAATTGTTTCTCCTCCAATAGTTGTAGCACCCTGTCAACATGTTCAACATGATCCTTCCAAGACTTGCTACAGATTAGTATATCATCAAAAAATACTAACACAAATTTTCTAAGGAATGGTTTGAAAATTGAATTCATCAACCCTTGAAATGTTGAAGGTGCATTGGTAAGGCCAAAAGGCATGACCAAAAATTCGTAATGACCCTCATGATTTCTAAACGCTGTTTTTGGAATGTCTTCAGTCTTCATTCTAATTTGATGATATCCTGAACGAAGATCCAACTTGGTGAAGTAAATTGATCCATGCAATTCATCCAGTAATTCATCAATGACAGGAATCGGAAACTTATCTTTAATAGTGAGCTTGTTGAGCTCCCTATAATCTGAGCACATGCGCCATGATCCATCCTTCTTGTGCACCAATACTACTGGAGCAGAGAAAGAACTTTGACTCGGTTGAATTATACCAACCTCTAGCATTTCTGCAACCATACGTTCAATTTCACTCTTTTGGACATAGGGATATCTGTACGCCCTGATGTTTGGAGGAACACTTCCTGGAATTAGATGAATAGCATGATCATGATCACGCACAGGTGGGAGACCTTTAGGAGTCTCAAATACCTTGGAATGATTATCCAGGACTTTTTTGGAGATCTGGAGAAATAGATGATTCCGATGTGGAAACATCTAGTGAACATAATTGTGGAATTACACCTCTTTGTTCCTTTTTTAGAAGCTTTGTCATACCATTAGAGCTGATTATCCTTCCTGGTTTCCCTGCAATACCCTTAATTCAACTTCCTTTCCTTCCGCAAAAAAAATTGATGAAAAGTTCTTGAAAATTAAAAGCTATTGTACCAAGGATTGTAGCCATTGGACTCCTAGTACAACATCAGCACCTCCCATTGGAATGGAAAGCATTGGGCTAGTCAATACATATTCTCCCATGGATAGCTTGACATTATGGCATTTCCAGAGCAATTTATTGTTCCTCCATTTGCAATCATCACTTGACACTCTGGTGCTGGATATAGGAAGCAATTCAATTCTTTTGCTACCTTACAATGAATAAAATTGTGGTACTTCCTGAATCAATCAACACTATTACCTTTTTCTTCTTGATTTGTCCTTCTATCTTGATGGTTTGAGGAGTGGTAATTCTCGCCAATGCATTACAAGATATGGTTGGATTCATTTCTTCTTTATCTTGGCTTTGTTCTTGGAGTATATCCTCTTCTTTTGACCCTTCTTGCTCATTTTCTTCTTCCTCTTCACAATCTATGTAGAATAATTTCTTCTCAGCACACTTATGACCTTTAGTGTATTTGCTATCACAACTGTAACAAATCCCTTTTGCTCTTTTTTCTTCCAATTGTTGTGGTGTCAACCGTATAGGTTGTGGAAGACTAGCGGCAACAACACTTCCATCTTTATAGTTGTGAGTGGTATGCTTACTGGTTGCCATAATTTTGCTTTCCATTTTTCTTGCTAACCTGAATGCCTTCTCTAATGAATCAGGTTCCCAAAGGCGAACATCATGTTGGATA
>APFE031152472.1:138559-226070 GCA_000404065.3 Pinus taeda
CCTCACAATCACTCAATCATGAGAGATCGGATTTTTCTACCCCACTCAGAAAAATTGAACCTCGGAAAGTAACTTGGCCTCCTGGCAGAATGACTATGCTACCCTTGGGAATTTTGGCCTACTGCCCACTATGAGTGGGTAAATTCCTTCTATCTTCGCCTTTGAGCTCTCTAGTTGGTCAACTACACTCTCATAACATGTGAAAATTCTTAAAACAGGAATCCTATTGCAGCAACTAGAAATTATTCTCCTAATTGTTAATCTAATTTAATAATTTATTTTTCGTTTGCTACAGAAAGTAATGAATAAATCACACTGCAGTCTACACAAATAACACTGTGGAAGAATAAATGTTGGCACACACACATAAAAATAACATAATTTTTTTTGGACAAAAGTCCCCAGAAAAACCCAACTTGGGAAAATCGGTGCAGCAAATGAGAGTTTTATTATTATGCAACAGTGAAATATGAGTATAATCTATGGATGCTCAACTTGAAATCCAAAGAACAAGAAAATATGCCCAAAATTATCTAAGGGAATTTCCCTTCCTCCACAAGCAATCCCAGCACAACTCTACCTTTGGAAACTTGTCCTCCTAGACCCTCTGCGTCAGCTTCTGCGCAGTGTTTGCACAAACACTTGAACATTTAACCCATAACTACCTTTGATCAAGTCATTTTTCCTATCTCTACTGAGGAAAATGATTCTCTAGTGCTCTGAAAGACTTTCCTAACATCTAGAATATGAATCAAATTTTCCTTCAGCCAAATCAAATTTGTCTTCTCAAGCAACAGTGCAGTCCTCTATGTTTCTTCGCTAGGAATAACTCATCCTTTTGTTGCTACCTCTTTGGATCTAGAAAACTTCCTCTAGATCATTGTCTCTGCCCCTCACTATCTCTGCTTCAATCTCTAGCTCTTTGGAAACTATCTTTGGAAATCGATCTGCCAATGAAATCGAACCTCTCTAGTGTCTTCTCCATCACCACATCGAGCTCCTCTTATAATCCTTTGTTGGAGCACCAATGACCAAGATTAAAACTTAATCAATGGGTAGGATCATCTCGGGATCGATCCGTGTGAGTTTCTAGATGATTCATGGCTTGACTTAATTAATATTGATTAATTAACCACATTCCCTAAGTTTAGACTTGGGAAATATTTAAAAACTGGTTAATAATTGAATTAATTCATTTCTACTTGGAATTCCCAAAAATAGTTTATGGCTTTTGGAGATCTCATGTATTCTAGCCTCTGTGCTAAATTCTATGGCTAGAACACATATGATGCTACAAAAACTAACATTTACCTCCCCTACCCTTGTCTCAATGATAAATATTATCTCATGGAATCTGTGAGGAATGAATGACAAATCTAAATGTTGAATCCTCAAAAACCATGTAATCATGAATCAACTCGTCATTCTTCTCTAGTAGGAGACCAAATTTTCTCACCAAAAACTCACTCAAATAATCCCTTACCTTGGAAATCATGTGAATTCCTTTCTCAATGTGCTTCCAAGTCCTTTGGTCTAGGGCCTAGCCATTCTTGGAAGCTAGCCACTTTCCACATCAGAAACTCCTTTTCCCTCTCGATAATTCTCATTGTTTCTTTTCATCCCATCGACTCATCTCATTCTAGCTTTCTTTCTAATGTCTATGGGCTTACTCTTCCCCAAGACAAAATATTATTCATATACAATCTCATTATTGTCTATCATATCGTTTCTCCTGCACCGTGGATCATGGTTGGAGACTTCACCATAATTTTATCCCTTAATGAAAAAAGGGGGAGAATTAGGAAGATTGACCATGTCTCAGACTCCTTCAACACTTTTATTGATAACTGCAACATGATAGACATTGAAACTACAAATGGAACATTCACCTGGAATAACAAGAGGGGAGGAATTCATTAAGTTGCTTAAATATTAGATATATTCTTGAGGCCTTCATCCCCAAAGACTAATTTGTTTCTCTTTGAGTCCTTATGGCTGAGGGATCAAGACTTCCTCGCCAAAATGACAGATTGGTGGCCTGATTCTACATCCATCACGGGGAAAGTCATGTTCTAGTTCCCTCAAATATTAAAATTTGTGAAACAAAAGATCAAGGAATGGAAGAGAACAAAATTTTGTAACATCCTTTAGGAAAAGCTATCTTTGGAGACCAAAATCAAGGAGTTCTAGCAGTATGTCATCTTATCAGGAAGCACTCCCCAGATATGAGAAGTAGAGAGTACCCTTTGAAATAAACCTCAGGAATTCTTAGCCCAAGAGGAAATATTATACAGGAAAAAATCAAGGATCAAATGGCTAAAGGATGGTGAGAAAAGTATTAAGTTATTACATCTCTCCATGGTAAAATACAAACACCAAAACAAAACACATAGGGTGCAATATCACAACAACTAGTTGATGGAGGACCACAATGATATTTCTATTCTATTATCCAATCATTTTAAGGACCTCTTAACATAGCCAGCTAGAAATAGATTGCTCGTTATAAGAAAGATCACTCAACATATCCCTAAGCTCATATCAAATGAACAAAATGTAACTTCTAAGGCCCATCTCCATGTTAGAAGTCAAAGCAATTTTTATGAGCATGCCAAGGAAAAAGACTCCCAGACCAGATGGATTCACAGCTAAGTTCTTCTAAGTTTGTTTGCCTCTCCTTGTTGATGACATATGGTGGGTTGTTGAAGACTCCAGAGCCTCAACCTCCCTTCTTCCAGCCTTTGACTCCACTTTCATTTCCCTCATGCCCAAATACAGTAAGGTCTCCTCCCCATCAGAATTCAAACTCATTTCTCTTTGCGATGTCATCTACAAAATTATCTCCAAAACCATTGCTAATCATCTCAATCCCTTCCTCGCTAGCATCATCTCTATGGAGAAAATAGGGTATGTGGAAAGGAGGCAAATTTTGGATAGCATTATTCTTATTCAAGAACATTTTCACTCTCTTCAAGCCGACAAATGGCCAGGTATGATCCTCAAACTAGACATGTCAAAGGCTTTTGATAAAATACGTTTCCATTACATATATCATATTCTTGTAGTCTTTGGTTTTCATGAAATTTGGATCTCTTAGATTATGTCCCTCATTGCCAAGTCTTTCTTCTCAATTATGGTCAACATCTCTCCCTCCCCCACCTTTTTCTCCTCGTGATGGATGAGGCAAGGAGATCCACTCTCTCCATATATATTTATCCTTGTTGCTAAAGGCTTCAACCATGCCATCAAGCACACTCTCTCTTGCCATAGGATCAAAGGCCTTCTCCTAGGATCTCAAGATCAAAATATTACCCATCAACAATTTTTTGATGACACACTCTTAATGGGCTGCCCCACTATTGAAGCCAAATAATTTATGGATATTCTTAATACTTTCACAGTTGTATCAGGCACTGATATTAACATGGGGAAATCTTAAATTTTCTTCTTCAATACTCACCCTACAATCCAAATGCATATCTCCAAATTCTTGGCCTTCCGAAAGAGATCCCTTCTAAAAAAATATCTCAGCACACCTCTTACCCTAAACCCTCTAAAATGTTCTTTCTAGGAAGATCTCCTTTTGAAATTGGAACTCGAGCTCTCCTCCTGGACCTTAAGATCTCTGAACATTTCCAATTGTTTTATCCTTCTCAAGTTGGTGCTGCAATCTATGTCCTCCTATTTAATGTCTACATTAGCTTCTCCCAAATCCATTCTAGGAAAAATAAGAAATGTTCAATGCTCATTGCTATGTGGAGGAGCCTCTCTCAAAATAAAAATGGCCCTGGTCGCTTGGGAGAAACTTTATTTTCCTAAATTAAAGGGAGGCCTCAATTTAAAAGATTTGGAAATTCTGAGCAAGGCCTTGAGTGAAAAAATATGGTTGCACTGGCTAAAGTATCCAACGTCCTTATGGGGTAGGATGAACAAGTATTCTCGGGGTATCACAGAATCATAGTGAGTTTGAATGGCATCTTTCCCTCATGGCTCCCACATCTAGAATATTGCTAGTTACAACAAAGCTATAATCCAAGATCATTGCTTATCAGAAGTAAGAGATGGGGAATCATGTTATGAAACAAACTCACAAAAAGATAGAAAAGGTAGATCAACACCTAAGTAATAAGCCTCTTCGAGGGGGCATTACACAAATGAACAATTCTTACATGATTCAAATGACAAAACCTCCTTTCTATATATAGAAGTCTAAGGGGTCACAATATAACCAAATCTGACCTAACAATATTAATATAAAGGCACAAAAATAACAATAGTGGGATTCTATGGGGCACAATAATAACAATATGGGGACAATAGCGGCACAACAATAACAAGAAGGGATACAACGACAATAGTAATGGGGGAATCACTAGTATTATAGAGACCTAACGTTCCCCTCTCCTTCAAAAACGTTTTGTCCTCAATGCTTGAGTAGTTATGGATGCTTCTATATAAAATTCTCATCCTCCCATGTGGAATATTCAATGGGTAAGTTCTTCCACTTGATGAGATATTCTGAAATTGATTGATTTTTTAGTTGTTGAGTTCTTGTTTCTTTGACTTATTTAGGTTCCAATATGATTTTTCCTTCCTCATCAAGTTTTGGAAATATTGTTTGAGCTAGAAGCTTGTCACCTATAACCTTCTTTAAGCAGGAAACATGGAAAACTAGGTGCACTCGGGAAGCTGTAGGAAGCTCCAATTTGTCTGCCATAGTACCTATCTTTTGCAACACCTTGTACGGACCATAATACTTTGGTGATAATTTATTATCCTTCTTAGCTTTCTTGAGGGACATTTGTTTATATGTTTGTAGCCGTAGGAATACCCAATCACCTACATCAAAACTTTTTTTGCTACGATGTTAATCTGCTTGTTGTTTCATTCTATTCTATGCCAAGGTGAGGTTATCATTTAAGAGTTGGATAACTTGTTGTTGATGCTCGATGTGATCTTCCACTACTTGAAACTTAGATTTTTATATTAATATGATGTGATGGATGGTGGATGATATCCATAAAGTGCCATAAATGGGGTCATTTTTGTTGCAGTATGGAAGGAAGTGTTATACCACCATTCAACCAGACGCAACCATTTGACCCACTGTGACTGTTCATCAAATAAAAAGAAACGAAGATATCCTTCCAAACATTTGTTTACTATCTTAGTTTGCCAATCAGTTTGAGGATGATAAGATGAGCTATGAGCTAACTGAGTACCAAGACAATAAAATATTTTTGTCCAAAAATATCTAGTGACAATGGGATCTCTGTCGCTTACAATAATCTTTGGGTTTCCATGTAGCTTTTGAATTGTTTCCATAAATGTAGTAGAAATTGTACTCGCTTTAAATAGATGAGATAATGCACAAAAGTGTTCATACTTGGTAAGTTAATCAACTACCACCATGATGACACTCTTTCCTTCGGACTTGGGTAAACCTATGATAAAATACATTGAAACCTCCTCCTAATGTTGGCTTGGAATGGATAAAGGTTGTAGTAGTATTGGGATCTTAATTGTTTCAAATTTATTTTGTTGGAAAACCAAACATTCCGCCACAAACTTTTGAATATCCGATTTAAGGCCATCCCAAAAAAAATCCTTCTTAACCATGTGGTAGGGTTTTAGAAATTCTGAATGCCCTCCTAAGGGAGAGGTGTGCAATTCCCTAAGAATATTTTGTTTGTGTTGGGAATTATTACATAAATATAACCAATCCTTATACCATAACGAATCATTTTTCCAACTAAATGTATCAGATGTACTGGGATCTTGTTGTATCTTTTGAATGAGTACCCACACTTCCTCATCATTCTTCCATTCATACCTTGCTTCGTTTATCCAATATGGTTGGATAATAGAAATGGCACAAATAAATGCTTCCACATCCTCATCCTTTCTTGAGAGTGCATCTGCCACAACATTTTGCTACCCTTTTTTGTAGATGATTTCAAAGTCATAACCCAACATTTTTGTGACCCATTTTTGCTGCTCTTCTGAAGATAATCTTTGTTCTAAAAATTAGTTAAGACTATCATGATCTGTCTTTACCTTGAAATGTCTTCCCATTAGGTATGGTCATCATTTCATAAGTGCATGTAGTATTGCCAACATTTCCTTCTCATAAATAGCTTTGCGTAAATACTTTCCTTTGATTGGACAACTTTCAAAATTAATGGGTCTTTCTTCTTGGATTAAAACAGCACCAATTCCATTTCCTAAGGCATCACATTCCACAATAAAGGTTTTTGTGACGTCTGGTGTAGCTAAGGCTGGTGCTTGGCACATTGCCTCTTTAAGATGTTCAAAGGTCTTCATTGCTTCTGGAGTCCATGAAAATGCATCTTTCTTCAATAATGTTGTTAGAGGTGCTGCTATTCTCCCATAATTCTTAAAAAACTTGTGATAATACCTTTTCAACCCGAGAAATCCTCGTACATGCTTTATGGATGTGGGTATTTTCCATTCCTTAATGGTTTTAATTTTGCTAGGGTCTAACTTAACACCTTCATGAGATATAATATGACCCAGATATTCCACCTCTTGTACTATAAAGAAATATTTAAAGATTTTTGCATATAATCATTTCTCCTCCAATAGTTTGAGCACCATGTGAACATGTTGGACATGATCCTTCCAAGACTTGTTGTAGATTAGTATATCATAAAAAATTACTAACACAAATTTTCTAAGTAAGGGTTTGAAAATGGAATTCATCAAACCTTGAAATGTAGAAGGTGCATTAGTAAGGAAAAAAGGCATGACCAAAAATTAATAATGACCCTAATGAGTTCTAAATGTTGTTTTTGGAATTTCTTCAGTCTTTATTATGATTTGATGATATCCTAAATGAAGATCCAACTTGGTGAAGTAAATTGATCCATGCAATTCATCGAATAATTCATCAATGTCAGGAATGGGAAATTTATCTTTAATAATGAGCTTGTTGAGCTCCCTATAATCTAGACACATGCAACATGATCCATCCTTCTTGTGAACCAGTACTACTAAAGAAAAGAAAAAACTTTGACTAGGTTGAATTATACCAACCTCTAGCATTTTTGCAACCATACGTTCAATTTCACTCTTTTGGACATAGGGATATCTGTAAGGCCTGATGTTTGGAGGAGCACTTTCTGGAATAAAATTAATAGCATGATCATGAATAGGTGGGAGGCCTTTGGGAGTCCCAAATACCTTTGAATGATTGTCCAAGACTTTTTGGATATCTGGAGAAATGGACGACTTTGATGTGGGAATCTCTAGTGAACATAATTGTGCAATTATGCCTCATTGTTCTTTATTTAGAAGCTTTTTCATTCTGTTAGAGTTGATTATCTTTCCTGGATTCCCTACAATACCCCTTAATTCAACTTCCTTTCCTTCTAAAGACAATTTCATGAAAATTTCTTGAAAATTAAAAGCTATTGTACCCAAGGATAGTAACCATTAGATTCCTAGTACAACATCAACACCACCCATTGGAATGGAAAGCATTGGGCTATTCAATGCATATTCTCCCATGGATAGCTTGATATTATGGCACTTTCCTAAGCAATTTATGGTTCCTCCACTTGCAACCATCACTTGACACTCTAGTGCTGGATATAGGAAGAAATTCAATTCATTGGCTATCTTACAATGAATAAAATTATGGGTACTTCCCGAATCAATCAACACTATTACCTTTTTCTTCTTGATATGCCCTTCTATCTTGATAGTTTCAGGAGTGGTAATTCTAGGCAATGCATTACAAGATATGGGCAGATTCATTTCTTATTTTTCTAGGGTTTTTTCCTGGTGTATATCCTCTTCTTTTGATGTTTTTTATTCCTTTTCTTCCTCCTCTTCACAATCTATGAAAAATAATTTCTTCTCAGCACACTTATGACCTTTAGTGTATTTGTTAGCACAACCGTAACAAAGCCCTTTGGCTTTTTTTTCTTCCAATTGTTGTGGTGTTAACCTTGTAGATTGTGGATTGTTGGGGGTAGCAACACTTCCATCTTTATGATTGTGAGTGGTAGGCTTCCTTGTTGCCATAATTTTGCTTTCTATTTTTCTTTCCAACTTGAATTCTTTCTCTAATGAATCTGGTTCCCAAAGGTGAACCTCATGTTGGATGTTATATTTTAAAGTCCCTATGAAGACATCAATCCTATGCTCCTCTGGAATATTTTTTACCCTTGTATTCAATTTTTGGAAGTCCTCAATGTGCTCCATCATTAAACCGTTTTGTTTGAGATTTATCAATTGGCTAAAAAAAAGTGTTGCTTTTTGTATCCCTCATAATGTGCTATCATTTCATCCGTAAAAATAGCCCAAGTGACAATTTGTTTAAGAGAGAAAAGCCATCGATACCATACAAATTGATTTGATTCCAAATATAAAGTTGCAATGTGTACCTTTTGTGTGTTTTACACATTATGGAGATCGAAAAATTTCTCCATTTGTAGTATCCATGTTCTGGGATCCTTGCCATCAAACTTCCTCATATTGATCCTTGGAACATGGTGGTTCTTCAATCCAATGTTAGAGTCTATGAAATCATGATTAACATTTATTTTTTTCTCGTCATGAGTTTCCTTTACTACCCTTTCGCCATTAATAAGCATTTCTTGTAGAAACTTTGTCAAATATGTCTTCAAATCTTCCATGCCTTTCTTTAAATCATCCATCTTAGCTTCTACGCCTTTCTGTAAACCATCCATCTTAGATTCCACTCCATACATCTTAGCTTCTACACCTTTCTTTAAACCATCCATCTTAGCTTCTATTACTTTTTGTGCGAGTGAAATTTGTTGCACTTGGTCTCGTAATTTTGATATATCATGTTGCAATTCTTCCTCTTCTTCATGAGTCATGCTAGAGCTTTTAGGTTTCTTACTAGGTGTTTCCATTTTCTTTCTTCGAGGCATCAATTACCGATAATAATGCTTCACTATGCCTTTTGAATTCCTTCAAACTAATTTTTCAAACCAAGCTTATGCAAAAATTAAAAAAAAAAACTGCACGCCTTTTTTCACTTTGTAGGAGCTCAATATTGAATCTGATGTATATTTGTAATTTTGTATCTCCAAGGTCTGAAATTTCTTCCTGTGATAACCCTTTGAGTCATCTTTCTAAACCCACAAGTTTGATGAAGATTTGATTCTCCAATTAAGATTTATGCCAAATCTCCCACAATGATGTGAGTATAGACTGGTTCAATAGACCGAACTTGTATGATGTTCCGCGGGTCACTGTTTCAACCTTAGGTTTTGAAAATGATACCAACAAAAACTACAGTCCATCCTCTTTTTGTAACTACTTACGAAAATCTATCTGATGCTCAGAGTGAAAGTTATGACTATTTTCCCAAGGTCACCTATTTGGAATGTAATTCGGGGTCTACAAAAACCCTAACTTCCTTGGATTATATCTCTGAAATTAGTGAGACGAGATCTAAAATTCAGGCCAGAGGTTCAAACCGATTCTCTCTCAAATGGATTTTGTTTTTAGCTTCTGAAACTTTGTACCAAAAACGTTATAGCGAAAATTCCACGATGACTTGTTTGGAGCAGCGAAACCCTAGAATCCAAAGCTCTGATACCAAATGTTATGAAACTAGAATTAAGAAGAAAAAATTAACAGGGGAGAAACTTCATAGGAGAGGCTTCATCAGTCCCTCAATATGCCCTCTCTGCTACAACCAAATACAACATATAAAACATCTATTCCTGGAATGCACGTTTGCTCTAGATATTTGGGATTGCTTTCACTGAGCCTTTCAAGGATTGATCCAATTATTATGCTAACACACAAGAAATCTATATTGATCCACACTATAGATGTTTGGTAATATATTGTACACCCCCATAGACAGAGAGTGTTTTGCATGATGTGTTGTGGTTTCCTAGTTTACTAATAAGAAAATCTAAATTATAAAGTGGTTGTGCACTATCTTTTTCTTTTTTCTTTTTTTGACCTTTATGTTATATATTTTCACAACACCTCGAGAAGTCAATGAGTGGAATAAGATAGGTGAATACATCAATTTTTGGAATATTGTAGTTACACCCACCAAAGCTTATTAACATTGTTGTTAAGGAGATGCATTAATTATTTGAAAGATTGGAGTCAGATGTCATAGCTTTTGGTGATTTTATTATATGTTTGGATGGTTCAAATTAAGATATTCATTTCAATTGCTGCAGCAAATGAGTAATGTCATGAATCATATATGTGGGTCTGTTGAGGAAGCATCAAATGTTCCCTAAATTATTATATAAAAAGTTACAAACTAGAAGATAAGAGAGTTGAGTGTCCTTGGAATATTCATTCTATTCACAATTGGGAGGACTTCTTCATTTGTTTTCATGCACTACTCATTGTGTAGTTGCATTTTTTAGTATTGAGACCTATCTATCCTTTTATTTGTTTACAGGTGCATTTTTAGTTAAAGAAGACATGCTTCATTTGCTAAGTTTGTATTATTGAGCTTGATAAATGGAAAGGCTTGGTGAGTTATTAGAGTTCCTCAAAACTTTGATACATTATATTGTTCATGATACGATAAAAATAACCAAAGTCACTCTCAAAAGACATTCTTGGCAATGGGTTTCAACAACTAAGAAGATATTTTTCTCATACCACAAATTTCATTCTCAAGTATTGAAAATCCTTGCAGTTGAATTGTCTTCATCTTGTCACCTTGTATCTGACAAGGGGATAATTGATGTTCATCTACAAGCTTCAAAGGTAAATCAAGCAAGCCTGAGCCATATCCTGAAGTTCTTGTCTGAGCCTAGAGTTAGAGTCAACCATATGTAGATTCTGAGTTGTAGATAGACACAGAGAAGACCCTAAGGATGCATTTCGTTGGTGGAATTTCTTAAAACACCATAGGTTGAGACTTCAATAGTATCCCTTTTCAGAGTGGGTTGAGACCTTAATGGTCTCACTTTTTAGAACACTTCCTCTAGAAGAAGACTTCAACTTCTAGCCAGATTTGTAAGAGTTCTTGGAACAACATCAAGCATCCCAAGTTGAGACCCTAATGGTCTCCATTTTCACGACATTAGGGAGCACTTCCACTAGAAAAAGACTTCATCTAGAAGAATATGTTCCCATTTTATGAGAATACTAGACTTTAGGGGAAATCTGTATTTGATTATAACCACTAAACCTACCAAGAAATGAAAATAATTTCTTACTATATAGGGTATCAAAGACCTGGTCAATGGAAGGCAATGGAAAGTGATGTTTTTGAGTGGCATTTTTTATCTCCATATAATCAACATATATTCTCCATTTTTCGTTATTCTTAGACATGACAACAAGTGGGGACACCCACTCACTATCAGAGATTGGATAGATGATATTTGCATTCACCAATTTTTGAAGTTATTCCTTAGAAATATTCCTTAAAGTTGGGTTCATTCATTGCTCTAGTTGTTGGATGGGATGGTAGCCATCCTTCATGTATGTATAATCCCATGTAAAAGCTTATTTATGCTTCCACAACAAGTAAATAAGATTACAACTAAATAAGCTTTTCTATTTACTTAGGAAAATCATAAATTACAGTTAATATGTAGAGTCTTTTTGGGCTCAATTTTGATTGGGACACTCTTAATATTTGGGGCATTTGGTATCTTTTCTATAACAAAATCATCAATGGCATCCTCTATAACATCCCCTTATTCTACCCCTACTTATTGTAATCATGATAGTGACTATAATGCTAACCTGGAAGAACCATGACTAGATGGACCTTTGATTAAACATATAAAAATTATTATTTAAAAATAATTAATTAAATTGAAAAAATTGAATATTGGATAGCCTTATGAATCCTTGACCCAAGGGAAACTTGCTTGCTCTCTTTTTTAACCTAAAGATTCTTTAATGCTTGAAGCCTGTTTTCCCACTTGTTTTTCTTGAAAATTCGTATCCCATACTAGGTATATGCATATATGAGCATGAAGTAGAAATTTAAATATCACTTTTAACATTAAAACATAATTTCACATTAATAGTATTTTTTTCCAATGAAACTTTTTGGGTATCTGGGAACACCATGGGAAAGAAATGAGGCAAGAGAGGTTGGTGGTACAAGAAGATTGAGGATGTTGGCACTAGGCCATCAAAATCTCTCCCATTAAGGAAAGAGTGATGTTTTTGGTACTCTAGGTTATTACAGGCTATCAACCTTCCTCTAACCAAAGGCAAGAGTGAGGTTGTTGGTACCATGCCATCATCCTCCCTCATCCCAGAGTGAGGCTATTGGTACCAATCCATTAGCATATTAGACCAAAGGCAAGAGTGAGGTTGTTGGTGCAAGTCCATCATCCTCCCTCTCAACCCAGAGTGTGGTTGCAAGTACAAGGCCATCACCCTCACTTATTGCTATATAGTTACTCTACTCGAGAGCATAGCCATGTCCACCTAAGAAACTTGAACTTGAACATGTGTGAGAGGTCCATTAAACTATACTAATTGACTACTTAAATAGTATTAAAAAAATCAAACCGTCAAACTAATACAACACTAGTTTAGTTTCTAACATATCAAATGGAAAAGTTTCCTCTACGAAAGTTGCATATATACAGAATATATGCGCATATACAGAAGCTAATCATATACAGAAACTACGCATATATGGAAGATACTTCTTTTGAGTGAATAATTTATATGCGTAGGTTTTCGCATATGCACATATCTTTCGTACATGCGTAACTTATAGATATGCACATATACGGAAGAAGAGCATATATGGAAGTTGTGTGTATACAAAAAACATATGCATATACAAAATATTTGCATACATTAGAGGAATTTTGAGGTCTAACGTGGGCCTCCAAAGAAAAATGTACAACCAAAATAAACTTTATAAGAACCAATAGGATTCAAGATGATGATGTCAACCACGGGGAATGATTCACTATTTTTGGATTAAAAAAGTAAAAATATTAAAAAAAATAGTTAAATAATTAAACTACTTTTTCAACTTGTATTTTCAACTTATCTCCCTAAGGTTTTACTTAAATTTCAAGCAGGAGTACTCATTGGATGAAAATTTTAATTCTCATTGAGGGAGTACCCATGTTACACACTTTTGATGGACTCTACTACACGAAAAATGAGAAATACATGAAAAAATGTGATTGCAATCATGTTTTTCATGTATTTGTCTTTTTTCATTTAGTCGGGTCCATCAAAAGTATGAAACATGGGTACTCCTTGGATGAGGAATCAAATTATGCATCCAACAAGTGTTTCCGCTCAAAAATTGAGTAAATCCATAGGGAGATAAGTTGAAATACGAGTTGAAAAAATAGTTTTTTCTCTTTTTCCTCTAAAATTTGATGATGTAATCTAATATTATTTTATTATTTCCACTATTATTTTATAATTTCCTTAGAAGACACATTTTAGACCTCAAAATTCCCTAATGAATAGAAGTCATAAATCTTCTATACAAAAGATATGTGCATATATGGAAGATGCACATATATGGAAAATATGTACAGATACGTAAGTTGCACACATATGGAGGATACGCATATACCGAAGATGTGCTCGTATACAAAAGATATGTGCATATAGAGAAGTTGTGCATATATGCATATATTTGTATATGTATATCTTTTGTATATGTTCATATCTTTCATATATGCACAAGTTTTGTATATGTGTATCTTCTATATATGCAATTTTCATATATGTGCAACTTCTATATATGTGCATCTATTGTATATGCACAACTTCTTTATATGCACATACACATAAAATATGCACATATATGGAAGAAGCGCATATGTGGAAGTTGTGCATATACAAAAAAACATATGAATGTATGAAACATTTGCATATACGAAAGTCACACAACTTCTATATATGCACATATTTTGTATTTATATTAGTTATTCCAACATCATCTAATGACATATTTTCCTATAGTTAGTCCAACCTCATACCTCATAACATAATTCTAAACCTTTAGGAGTAGGGATTATGTAATCTAAATAATTTAGACAATCTAAAAGGCATGAATATTTGGTAGTAGGGTTGGATGAATGCTCATTAAATGAATTTGAATAGGTAGCAATTCATATCCATTTAGGTGAATGAATGTCCTAGTGAACTAATTTGGGTTTAAAGAAATGATAGAGGAATTACTCTATCAATTTTTGTGATGTGTAAATGTAAACACCTAGCTTGAGGGAGGAAAGGTTGAGCTCACCCAAACTCTTAAAGTTTGAACGACTCTCAAGTTATTCTATTAATACATTTGGTGTTAATCATAGGTTATAAAATCTAGAAATAATTGGTCCTAGTTGGTGCTTTTGTGTAAATATCATGGTCAAATAAATTATCCCTTATTCTTGATGGACCCATTTTTATGTGTATTTATTGAAATAAGTCAATATATCCCTAACTCTCTTGTATTTGTGGAGAAAGGAATTCATAGAGGAAAAATTCAAAAAGTGGTTGGATAGAGGGAACTTAAAGAAGTTTGCAATGGTTCCATATCCCATAATATGGGGATATGTTGTGCTAGAAATGATTACCTTTATGAAAATCAACATATGTTAACATTTTAGTTCACACCATGAGTATTAGTTTTCTTTCATCATTTCCTATTCAAAGACAAAATTATTATACATTAAAGGCTAAGGAATTGGAGATAATGAACTAGGATGTATTTTCATTGTACTAACCATGATTTTATAATTTACAGCAATAGAATACATTGACACAACTTCTAATAATTTTATCCAGTTTAAGATACTCCTTCTACTTATTAAATCATCCTTAAACAAAAACATAGATAGTCTCCTCCATATCTTGTTATATAATAAATTACATGACTCATTGAAGATTTCCTACAAGAAGAATGTGACATACCTTAGTAGATATTGTTATTTAATGCGTGTTTATAATAAATGACAGTGGGGCCAAAACATTTGGATTAACTATTGTAAATATTTTTATTAATAAAAGAAATTAACATTTAAGGAAATTATGCACTCAGAAAAGACACTCGAGATAAGATTGTTAATTCTTCATGATTAGAATTTTTAAAGATTCTAGATATGATTAAGGGAGGGAGATAAAGTCCCATAGAAAAATCTTAGCTGGAGAAAAAGGCTAATAGTGTTTGCCTTTAAAGCACAGTGGGTGAGAAAGGCGAGCTTTAAACACAAAATCCTAGAAAAGAAAGTAATAAATCTTACAAAAGAGGGACGTCATTGAATTGGAAACATTATCATGAAGAAGGGTAATAATTACCCAAGGAGAGAATCAACAAAGGTTGTTGATTCTTGGGGAAAGACAATCGAGCTCGGGGGGAACTAGAGGCAGTTTGTGGTTGGGTGGAAAGTGTCTTCTCTAGTGCAGGTTTCCATGAAGCTAGTTATTTCAAGTCTCTAGTTTGGTTTATGATGATTTTGGACATAAATTAGCTACCATAGATTAATATGCTACGTAGGATTGTATATTAATAGTTGTAGTTTCAAATGTTGATGATGGATAGAAGTTAATTGTTGTAGATTAACAGGTCATTTATGAATATATGTTAATGACTATAGATTAACATTTTGGTTATTGATTTACAAAAATTGCAGTAGATTCAAATGTCGAGAGTGATCATGCATTAAGTACAGTAGAGTGACATTCGATACATAATAGAATAGTGAATCTGGTGAAATGCAATAGACCACAGGCATAGCAATTAAATAAGAACTTGTATGAGCAAATACTCTGAAAGGATATATGTATGTGTGTCTGTGTAAATACACACTAAAGCCATAATGCTACATGCTCGAATAGTTACAATCAGTACGTATACGACTTACTTATTATGTAGCAGGCAAAAGAATCTGTATTAGTATAACCTAGTTCAAAATATTTAAAATAAAATTAGTAATTTAATTTGCACTAAGGTTGTAGGTCGAACTAAGTTACGAATATAGGAACGAATCTAAGTATGACTGTGTTATACATATGAGTCAAATGCATAAGTAAATCACTACTATCGATATAAAGATCCTTTTTTGTTGTTGTGGTAAATTATATACATGCATTGTTGTGATATAAATAAGAAGTTCCTTGGGTTAACAAGATTAGAATCATTACTCTTAGCTTCCACTAGAAGTGGTGGAGTATTGTTAGCATTAAAGGGATACAGTGTTGCAATTTATTAAGGAACTGGAATTAAACGGTCTAATGAAATAATCCTGATGATGTGGGACTTTTGTTTATATAATTAAAGTTAGATTCCTAGAATATATGTGTTCTTTGCGTTAGCGGATAGAACCAATACCTATGTAACATATATATTACGCCACAAGTATAATAAGGTATAACTACAATCCCAAAACTAGAGGATCTTGTGTGCAGACATCATCATATTTCAAATGGAACCATGAGTAAAATAGGAAATTTGTAAGCAGCGAAACTTTTACTAAGGTAAATACAATTCTCATAAAGAAATTGACAAGCCAATAAGTAACCATAACACTACCATAGGAACAAATTTGAATTAAACAGTGTGTAACTCACGAACATCAGGAAAAGTAGATGAGAGCACCTAGATTTTCATAAACTAGGGCATGTTTTTTATCTTATTCCATTAACAAACAACAACTCTTAAATAAATCCCAAGAAGCAGGTAGTAGTGCACATTAAAAACATTAAAAGTGAAAAAATCATGATAAGGCAACCATGTAATATAAATATTGGACAATGAGTAGATTATAAATAAAAGAGTTGTCTATAGTTACAACAGATCTCCTTCTAGAACTGTTAAATGAATTATAGACCTCTATGACATGCATAGGCCTTTAGCCTATCTAATACTACAACAGAAATAATAGACCGGAGATATTAATCAAACCCATATATGTCCACAACTCTTCCTTAAATTCCTTCCTAGATCATTGAAATGTGGAATGACTAAATACATGCTTGGATCTTGATCAGCTCTGAGGAATGTCAGTCGTATGATACAAAGGGATAAGAATGTTAATGTTGATCTACAAAGAAGTGAGTCTGTGATTAGATCCGAGGCTCTCCACACTTTTGTTAACATTTTCCAACCTTGTTGCATTGAATCCTTGTTCCACTTGTTCTCCCATTTCATTACCACAGGTTTCCATATGTTAGTGTGATTTAGATATGGGTTCATTCCCTCCATGTTACATGGGTGAAAAATTAATGAACGCCCTTGATCCTTACAAAGTTGCACCAACGTTTGAGTTATTAATAATGTGTTAAATGAGATAGGTATGAAAAGGGGATCCACCATGATTATTGGTTCAATTATTCGGCTTTGAGGGTCATTATATTTTTTATATAAGAAATAATTATTGGTTTCATTAATCATGGAATGGATGAGTTGCAAAGCCTCCAATGATTGAATTATAATTTCCCTTGCTCTATTGTAACTCTCTTATTAGCCAATGAATCTGTCATTATGTTCAATTATCTATACAAATGAAATAATTTGATTTACTCGAATTACATAGTTTGCAAAATGATCCTCTACAGGATAGACAAAGATGTTGTTCTTTCTAATCCTTTAGTTTTAGCTTTCCAAATCTCGCATATTACAATCATTGAGTCTCCAAAAACTATTATTGTGTTTATTTTATTTGCCAATGTGGTCTCTAGTCTCTGCCAAAGTGCAAGTTATTCAACTTGGTTATTGGTTGCCATTCCCAAACCCTAAGCATATTGAGTCTCTATTTTTTCATTGGGGCATAGGATAAGAACCCTCTTGATCCTTAATAGAACAAATAATGTTGAAATTTTTTATACAAATTTTGTAACTATGGAAATGTTATGTTGTTATCCCCTTCCCTAATCTAGATTGTGCAGCTTTTGAGTCTCCAAGATTCCTCTTCTTTGGATAAAAACTCTCATTTTATACACACCAAAGACTACAAAACTTCATTGTTTACCTCAAAAAGGGAACCGACATCATCTGACTTGTAGAGGTCATGAATTTCTGTTTCCAAATCCTTCAACTTAGCATTGGATCAAGAATTGTATTCATTAACCCAATATTTTGACTTCCTTTTGATAAGTTTTTAAATTCTCTGCAAATTCCTTCAATATGATCTCAGTCGTTCCACTCTAAGAGGGAACAAAGAATCCTCGACTAATTTCCTATAATCCCCTTCCTTAAGCCAAACATAATTGAATTTGAATAGGGAAGGAGGTTTGCTTTCATCTTGGACAAATTTCTCTAAGACAATGGGACAATGGTTTGAAATGCCTCCTACTTCCACCTAGGATTTCACTCTTAGAGACAAGGAAAAAAGAGATCTAGATATGAGGAACTGATCCAATTGCTTGGAGATAGAATAGTCACTGGTTTTGAGGTTTCACTAGGTGAGGAAATTTTTAATGGGTTCCAAATAAATCAATTTATTTGAATAAAAAATATGAAATAAAATGTCCTTCAACAGGTCTTTGTGAGGATAGGTGTCCCAAACTCCTTTGAGAGACATGGTGAGATTTAAGTCACTACAAAGAATCAATAATTGTACTTTGAGAGCTTCATAAGCTACTAGATCTTCCCAGGAAGGTCTTCGGTCCAGGTGAGGATCATAAACATTTAAAATTTTGATTTTTTGACTGAATTCATGAAATTCCAATTTGACAAAGATATAACGAGGAGAAGAATAAATTAATGAATTGATGAAGCCTGAATTCCAAGTTGTAATGAGACTATCATATAGACCTTGAGAATTGAATACGAAAAAGGACCAACTTCTAATCTAGGGTTCAAGAAAATCCTTAGCTTTACATCCACATGTCATAGTTTCTTGTGACAAAATAATGTCAGGATTATTATTATGAATAAGATTTTTGAGGGAGTGTGGAGTGTATTTTGGGAGCACCCTTGAAACCCCACAAATTCAAAGAAAGAATCTTATTTAGATCCCCACGAGGGACATTTTTCTTTAAGCACCCTGACAATCATGGTTTACTTTCCACTCTAAATATCTTCTTTGGACTTTTGTTAGACCTTTGAAAAATAGGATTTTCTTCTTGTGTGTCCCATTACTGGGGCATTCATTGTCGAGCTAGTAAAGGGTGGCTCTTCCTTATGGCCAACTTGACAACAAAAGGGATATGATCTCCTTTTAGATTATTTAAAACCTGAGGAAACCTCTGAACCAACATCCTTGATGGGGTTATTCTTAAGTTCATGAGCCCAATGACTCCAAAAAAGATAGGAGGATACCGAGTAATTAAATAAGGGGAAGGGGCCACCAGGGAGGAAGACTTGATAGAAATCAAGTAAGACGAAACAACCACCATACCCATGATAGGAGAAATACGAGAGAGATTCAATGTTCCTTCAATATTTACATTCGAAATATTGCCAAATTCTTAGAATTCATCATTTAAATTTTCACCATTTTTATGCATGTTATCGTTTAGGATTGAGGGGGAGGCAAAATTAGGAGGAATCTTACTCAACCCCACAATTTGGAAAGTAGGATCAAACTAAGGCTCCATGTCTATTATCTCTCCCTATGCTTGGTGAATTGATTAACAATAAACCTCTAAAAAAGCCACGCCCTTCACCGAAGACGATTGTAAAGCCATGATAGGAGAATTTTTAAACTAAGTTTTCTTATAGAGCTAGAGATTTCAAACATTTTTTTTCACAATAATCAATTAGGTTTCCTACTTTATGGCATGTGAAACACATGAAAGGTAGTCTCTAACAATCAATTGTTTGATTCCATTTTTATCCTTATAGGCCATCTCTATTTCTTAAGGGATATTTCCCCTATATTTCCCCTTAGGTCTACTTCAACTTGCATCTAGGGGACCATGCAATTAACATTATTAAAGCAACAATCCTAAAAACATACAAAATTATGGATTTGATTCCCAATTTCTTCAAGGATGTGTGAATTCTAGGAAATTAAAGGTAAACCAAGAAGAAGAGCCTGCACCTTTTACATATGCATGTGTTGACGGGTTATGTTGAAACCAAAGCAACATCGTTGAAGGTTTATTTTGAATAATTCCCATGGCTAGTCTTGTGCTAATACATTTTCAACTTCCTCTAAGGAATTTAGAATTGTGTAAAACCACCACAAATCAAGACATTGAATTGAGGTGAGAAACTCATAATATGAAACCAATGTTGGTCTATGCAGCACCCAAGGGAGAGGGGACTTATCATCTTTCTAGCAAGTTGACCAAACAAAGCTCTTTCCTGAAGAATGGGGATGCCAAAGAGTGGAATATCATCCCCTACCATAATTGTTTCTTTGTCTCGATAAGGTTTCATAGGATGTTTTGGAAATGATTTGAGGCTAGGGTCGAGTAGGAGTAGGGAGAAAAACAAGTCAAGAAAGCACAAAAGGGTCCAAAACTAGTGGAGGAATGGAGAAATATTTTGTTTGGGGAGAGATGATTTTTTTCTTGCATAAACAAGGTGATGCCAAGTAGTTTTGATCACAAGGAGGGAGGATCGATGAAGGAAAGCCCATGTTATTAATTTATTCTTGGGATGTAAAGATGGGTCCACCATGTGCAATGTCCCTACCAAAATACAAAGGCTCCTCCTCCATTTCTATAAAGGAAGGATCTCAAAACACCCGTATGATTAATTATAGCATGTGCAGAGAAGAATGAGATGGAAATTCAAGAAAAAAATATTGATAGGAAAAAAATAAAAACTATGGCGACTAGAAACGATCACCATGTGGCAATTGGTGGAAGACATTACCCCAAAAAAATAAATGCACCCCTATTAAAGTAAAATAACTATAAGTATTTAATTAATTAATTAATTTTGATGTTATATTATTATTCTTTATATTAAATTGTGGTGTTTTGGATTAGTTATGTAAGCAAATTATCTTTTAATTTTAATTATGCTTATGTTAAAATTAATATAAAGGATTATATATTAGCATCTTGCCTAATCTCCTTTGTCCAATTAGAAAATTAAACCCTACATTTAACATTCATTTTATGGCCAAAAATATTATTATTATTTCAAAAAAATTAATATGTTATGGTCAAAATATTTTTGTATAGATTGACCATAATTTATAAAAATAAAATAAAATGTTATTATTATTTCTTGTGGTGTATGTACAGTAAAAAGTGCTTTGTATTAATAAATAATTAATCTACCACCCTTATTAGTCCCTGTCAGAGCACAGCTAGGACTATAGTAATCAAAATGGTATGCGTTAATATTAGTTTAACCTACTTAGTCCCTGCCCTGTCATGGCTTTGAACATAGTTTTGTCATTTCGACTGTAGTTCCTGCCACAACATGACTGGGACTATAGTAATCAAAATGGTATGCGTTAATATTAGTTTAACTTGGTTAGTCCCTATTAATATTAGTTTAACTTGGTTAGTCCCTGCCCCACTAGGGCTTTGAACATAGTTTTGTCGATTCGACCATAATTTTTTCATTTCATCGTCTTATTTGGCGTCTTCAAGAGTGTAAACTAATGCAACATTAGTTCCCTGGCATGAAATGTTTGGTTTGCATTTTAGATATATCCCAAGTTACATATATATCCCCTATTACATATGTGTCTTGTATGTTACATATGTGTCTAGTAAATTACGTGGCACGCTCCAAACCTTCCACAAGACCACACGGAGACCACCAACGTGCTAGTAGACCACACAAATACCAAACCACATGGCTCTGTGCATGCTCATCTTTCAGCGTTGAGCTTGATGAGCTGAATGAGTTTGAGCATTAAAACTTTCATTGTTTTTAAAAGCACCAAAGATCAGTCTAAAGGAATCTAAGGAATGAACAATCTGAATGAAATTTGCAACATGAATCTATTAGTCATACAAGCATGATTGATGAGTTTGAAATCTGCAACATGAATCTATTAGCCATACAAGCATGATCGATGAGTTTGAGCATCAAAATCTTCATAGCATCAGAGAGCCATACAAGTGTTTGCGAAGTGAAAGTAAATCATGAAGAAAAAATATAGAAGTTACCTAAGAGTAAATACCTTCTGCTTCTACCCATCCCAACGCTCAATTGTAACTAGAATTCGTGAGTATGCTTCCATTGTTGCTTAAGTATCTGCCTCGGCTTCTGGAATGGGTACCGCAAGGCTGGTTCAAAGTAAGTGGTTCTTTTTCAAACAAAGATGCAAAAGAAGGGAAAGGGATATGCCCAATTCCATCATATTCTCCTAGCCCAACCCAACAATTACTAGCAATTGGCTATGTATAAATGCCTATGACCCTATATGAATGGAACTGTGGTCATAGGTCCTAATTCCATACCAGATGGAGAAGCTAACCACATGAACCAGTTCACATCTATTCATCCCTATTTTATGTAATGGAAACTCTCGAGGGAATGGTCATGATTCAAGGGCTCCCTTGGGGTTTCTATTATTTAACAATTGCATAATAGGCTCGATCACCTAGATCATGCTCTCGCCATGAGCGCACTACTGCAATTCCCTGAAGAAGAGCTGGAGAAGATCATTATTCCGTCTGGTGTCATATGACCACTGCCATGAGGCGAACAAGGGTGTGGAACCTATGATGGTGGACATTAAAGTAACGCCCAAGGATTACATGTTGCCACAGTCTTCTTGGTTCACCCTACATTCCTATTTTGGTTGCTTCATCCCATAATCCTAGTCTCTTCTGCCCATCTCCTTTGGAAGCTTCTGGATGCTTTTTTTCTTTATCTGTGAAAGAATCGTTGTCAACAACAAAGGAAGGCATGGGATTTGAGGGAGCGGGTGTATATCATATGGTCAGGTTAGGTAGAATGAAAAGGAAGTTGTAGAAGCTTATTAGAGAGGAATCACAATTCACATTCAAGGAGAGATCTCGCAGACAGAGGAGAAGGTCAAATTGCCTGGGGATGCCAATGTCAAGGGCATTTGAACATCATGTCTAGATGTCATTTTGACTGTTACTGTGCTCAGGATCCCTGCCATGAAGTTTAAGACAATTCATATTTCTTTAACTGACCATAGAAGAAGGTGTTTCAAGATATCTCTCAATGAACACACATTGGAACTTATGAATCGATACCTCCGACACTTGGGAAGCATGCAAGGCCATGCCAACCTCTCTTTGTAATTTAACTTCATTTATTATATATTATTTTTTTATTTTCCAACATTCTCATACATTCGTATGAATGACAAAATCTGTTTATTTGTGCATCATTAGTCATTTCAGGTGATGGTAGTGTTGATTTCACCTGATTAGAACCCTGCCACATATTTTTATGTTATGTTTTCCTGTATTCATGAATTCACTCTGCTACATTTAAATCTATCTAATCTAGATAAAGGATTTTTTTTATTTAAGGAGTGAGGAAACATTTGCCTACACATGCTACATGTGCATGCATTGAATTTTGCATTGAAAAATCTGACCCAGCACTCTTATCAAGAGATCTATTGAAATTATTATGTTGTTCTCTATTGGTGGCTGTTAGTTTTTTCCAAATTTTTATAATCGTTTTTGGGTAGCTTGGACACCTTAATTATCTTCCATGGCAAACTAAAATTGTCCATATTTTATTTCGGGCAACTACAATTTGTAATTCATAGACATCTGGAATTACCAGTTGCTCACTAATGCAACCAATGATCCATACCAACTGGCAAGACCATCCATCCCCCATCTGTGTCTATTCCACCACAGCTTCCCGATGAGTTGTTTTCGGTGGGGTGGGATTTTCATGCAAGTGAAAAAGGACTATACTTATAGATAGCAACTTATTATCTGATTGAGCTAAGAGTTGGGTACCTAGGAAGCTAGAGTTTATTGTTGGGGAGAAAATGGTGATTGTAGAACCGACAATCAAAAAAGTTTCCACTATGAATGTTGATGAAGCAGATGATGGCTAAGGTTGGGCTTCACCTCCTCCAGCGAAAAATTTAGGGCTTTTTTCTCCAAACTAGGTAGGCCATTTTCAAATTAACACGGATGAAAAACATAGGTAGTTGGTTTGTTAGATATGGTGCCAATTTGTCCCTTGTACAAATATGTATCAAACATGTATTAATAATTAGATTGTGGTTGGTGCTTAGAGATTTATTTTACTTTTTTTCATTTTCTTCTTGTCTTTTTCTTTCCAGGAAAATAAATTTCTCATATTTTCAACTGTAAGGATCTTGAGAATAGAAAGCATTATAATGTTGGTTGATTGAGAAGTTCCTAGCCCCAACTGGGCTTATCCTCCACCAATTTATGATTTAGTGCACACCAATAAAGAAGAATTTTCAACACCTGAGTTAGCTATTACAAGTGATGAGGCATTGATCCAAAGCACCAATTCTTCAATTTCTTGCTTAGTAATGTTCCCCAATTCTTAAATTCTGTCCAATTTTGTCTTGGCCAATTGATTGATTTTGAACAAATTATCTAATATTTTTATTTTTTCCCCTTCTGAATTAGGCAATGGAGGGAGATGGAGGCAGAAAATGAGTCCCGAAGTGGAATTGAGCAAGGAGTCTCTATCTTGATGAAAGGTTGAAGTTTTTTTATTAGTACCTTGGCAAGAACTAAGCTTCTACCATTTGACATTGTATGGAACCTATTTTCGTAGAGACTCATCATGGGAGGGTGTTGAGGATGACCTTTATATTCATTTATGCTCCTCCAATGAACTGGTGAAATATTTGTGTGATGTTTCGAAGTTGATCTGCATGAGTGTACAATTCATTATGACTTGTGTGGAGCTCCTTAATTGATTTCAATACACAATTTTTTTAAACAAGCACGTCTTAGGATCTAGTGGATGTAACATCAAATTTATTCCTTAATTCTTCATTAGCATGTTCCAAAGCTTTGATATTTTCCTCATTCTCTTCCAGAGTCTTCATCATCTGAACAATGTTGTCTCGAGAGGCTTGTATAAAGGAGACTTTGGATGACATGGTCTCATCTACCTGTGTAGCTGTGTTTTCAATGACCACTGGTTTTTATGTCACAATCCCTTCTCCTTCTATTGTTTATTTTATTTTCTTAGTGGATGACATAATAATATTTTGTGTATCTAGGTCAGAGTAATACACATTCAGGATGGCAACCATATCAGCAGAGGAGGGTCTGAATGGAGCAAACCTTTTGTGATATTGTGACAACGTCTCTCCTAGCATAGTGTATTCATCTTCTGGGATGTCTTCCTGTGTTGGAGGTTAAGGAGAGGTATCCTCATCATTTGATAAATCGAGGGAAAGAGCCTTTCGAATGGGTTCCTTCTTGAATAAAATATTCATGCTTTCTTCAGCAAGCTCTTCTTCAACAATAGTGGCATACTGTGCCCAAGCTATGGAGTGTATGCTTAATAGTTGTCAAAGTTCTTCAATGAGAAATTTTTGAAACTATTTACTTGACTATGATGGGCATCAATAGGAAGTGCAGAAGTTAAGACATCAACTGAATGATTTAATTGTAGAAAGAGAGAGGTACTTACATGTTATTATTTCTTAAGCTTGGACATATAGTAGAATAACTAGAATGGTAAAATAAGCAATCTCACATAGCATGTCTAAATTTTTCATCTTTTAATAAACTATGCCTCTTGTTTTGAATGCTATATCATGGACAAACATGACCTCTTCATTGCACTGAGCTCTAGAATTTGGTTGGACAGCTAGCTTGATGAAATGATCTAGGATAAATGTAAATGTAGTTTTTATTCTGCGTCTTTTTATTTTGATAACTTGATTTCTAGTTTTTTTGTAGCCTCATCATTGTCTTTATTTCTGCAATGCTATTGATAGAGTAACCATCTCATAGTTCATTTCTACCATATAAGATTTTTTCCAGTAGGCCTTGGATATTTTTTCTGGATGAATTAACAAATCTCATCATTATATGAAAATGTATCATTCTAGTCAACTCATTGCTGCAATGCTTCTAACAAAATACTCATTTCATTGCTCATTGAATACCATATACGAGGTTTTCCAATAATCCCTAGTCAAGCTAAATGAATGAACTCACAAACCTTTATCATTATATCGAAATTCTCTTCTTTCTATGGATGAATTTCCAAGCCTCTTAATTTCCCTTGTTGTTTGTACATACCATATAAGAGTTATTTTTTATAAATTGAATGTGTGTAGCTCTATAGTGTATGGACCTACCAGATGAATTCGTACACCTAATCATTATGTGCTAATGTTCATCCAACCCTCATCATTATGTGCATTGTTCTTGGAATTCTGTATTTAGATCTCATAGTTCTGGAATCCACCAACCTAATGAGGATGTTAAGCCTCACTAAGTTGTCAGAAATCACTTGGAAAATAATGAATATGCACTCTTTTGGGGGATGTTGTTAGTGGTGTTGGGCTACTTTGTCCCCATCCTTAGTGTAAGGACCTGCAGTCCTTGGCACGCCCACTGGCATGAGGTGCAAGCTTGTTGTTGAACGAGCGAAGTAAGAAATGCAAGTGCGAAGCTCTACGGCCAAAATGTGTGAAGGAATATGTTATAATGTGCGTAGAAGGATAGAGTGAAGGCATGTTTATAATGCGTGGGAGCATTGGCACGCACCCATGGGACGACCTCATACATTGTAATGGAAAGGCATTGAAGTGTTTGCTGACCAACACTTAGACAAGCGTTTGAATGATGCGTGAGGGCATTGACAGGTCGGCTGGGAAGCCAAGACTTGCCCAATGCACCGTATATATTATGTGCAATGGAGGTTCATTCAACAAGCGTTCAAGCAAGAAGTCTTCTACGAAGAAGTGCAAAGATAAAGGGCCACAGCAAGGAAGAAAGGCGCAAGTTGTATGCACCCAAGTCTTGGGTAGTTCGTTTAGTGCAGCACGAGTCTTGAACGAAGGTGAGAGGTGCCAGTGCATTGGTGAAGGCGCCGGATGCCCATGGTTGGCACAAGTTCTTGGGTAGCTCAGTGAGCTCCTGCCCGTCGTGTGAAGGCAAATGCGAAGGTGGAGAAAAGGTGACTCGGGTGAGGTCGCACGCCCACCGTGCAGAGATAAACGAAGGGTGAATCGGGTGAGGTCATCCGCACGTCAACAAGGTTCGGTTGTGAAGTTTGGTTGGCAGCTCGTGTGAGGGCACATTCGCCTGACTTGGGCAAGGAAATCTTGGCTGTCATACGGTGATGTGATGAAGTTGTAAATTTGGCTAAGTATGAAACTTGGGGTTTCCAAGTATATTTGTAAAGCTTTGTAATATTGAAAGACTGTATAATATATTATTCGGGTAGACTCATTGTTCAGGGAGTTGCCCCTCCCTTTATACTGTGTAATTGTGTTCTCATGTATAATTGTTGTTGATAATGAATGTGTATGGGTGTTCTTTGGTATAAAGGAACATTAATAATTACTTGGTTGCGAAACACAAACTAAGTAGGATAAGTGGTTAGGCGTAGTCCACGAACATAAGTATTGGTGAAAAGAAAGTGTTCGGTGGTGCCACACCTCGCCAAGTGCGGTTGAAAGACTATCGTCGGCCTAGGGGCGTGACACTTAGGGTCATTGGGTCAATGAAGCTTCATAGAAACTAATGCGATGTTTAGGGTCATTGGGTCAATGAAGCTTCATAGAAACTAATCTGAAGATGGCTACTTCGCAGAAATTGCAAAAATCCTAGGTTTTGTCTCCCTCCTTAGGGCCATTGGGTCAATAAAGATTCATAGAAAGCAATGCAAAGATGGTTGCTTTTATGGAATTTGGAATATATTTATTATCGCTGCAGGGGTAATATCAAATATATTTCTCCACAGGGTTGCAGAACATATTCAGGATGCATATGTTGAAGCTGCAAGCATTGCAGAGCCGGTTTGGAACCTTTTTAGTTAGATTTGTTATATTTTTTTAATAAGCATCAAGGTTCAACTAATTTCTTGTTTTCTATAGCTGTTCATTAAATCTAGTACATGTTTTCTCATTGTAACATTTCTCCATGTTAACAAATAAATATGTTGAAATATTATCTGAACTTTGAGTGTGATTAAACTGGAGCACTTTTGGCAACAAATTGTATATTAAGCTAGTGATTTCTTCATGCAAAAACTGAAGAAAGCGACCAATTATGAACCACAGTACAAGTTTTACTATTGATCAAGTGATGCACCATACTTGAATACTCTATAAATATCATAGATATTTGTCAAAACTACAAAGAGTCCCACTATATATTGTTCTATTACTGTCAGGTCTGTCTTCCATGTTAGTGCTACTAGATCTCAGTAATTTGTACTAGAATTTATGGCAGATAATTAGCCCAAATTTATCATACATATACTTCTCTGACGAGAAGGGGCATACATTTCCATAACAACACTAATCCACCATAACCACTGTTTGGAGTGGTGCCTCTCAACCTTCAAGATCCTTTGAAATATTTCAAAAATACTGGTGGATAACAACCTTCAGGATCCTTTGAAATATTTCAAACGTATTGGTGCATAACAAACTGCTAATAGTGCAACCCTATCACATTACTTTGGTTTCACTATGACCCACAACTTAGCAGTGTCATTTACTTCATTCATTGAACCTTCCCTTTCCAAAAGCATTTTTTATATTCTTTAGAGCTCCTTAGACATTGAAAACACTTTAACATCCCCGTCCATGAAATCAAGAAACTAGTTTTATTCAATATCTAATAAACTTTTGCACAAGTCTCGACTTTGGACACATAAGGTTATACTATATTTGAATTTTCATCACCCAAAACATAGCACAATCACAATTCATTTAAGCCCTCACAATCATCACAATGTGGTCTTTGGTTGTAAGGATTTCCTAAACTTTCTCTAACAATTGGAGATTGTTATCTGGTATGGAATTTTGAGTCCTTTGAAACCAAACCAATGCATTAACATGGATTGACAAGACTTGTTTTGCTCCCTTCTACCTAGGACCGTGTATTAATCATTATCAACATAAGATGGATTGTTACTCGCTGAGTTCTTCTTCTATCATGGTCATCTTCCTTATGTTAAAAAAAAAAAAATCCTCATGATCTTCTTCCATTCATTAACTTCTCCAGGAACGCATGCTTGTGAGGAGAATTCCCCTATAGGTTAGTGGATAATAGGACCAACCAAAAATGTGCCTTAGGCTCTGTTGATTACTGCACTGTTTTTAAACCCAACCGATTCAAAACTAGAATTGGTCAGTTCGGCTAGCCAGACCTCACAACTAATATAATCAACCTTTAAACTAGACCGAGGACTAATTCTGACTCAAATTGGTCAACTTAGTCAAGTATGTAACAATGTATAGACTACAATTTTACAAACCAACAAACCAACAAAGCCCCCAGTCATATCTGTTTTTCACATTGCGGAGCGCACAACCAAGAGAGATCCCAGTGAAGAAGTTGAAACAAATCCCTACCCTCAACCACCCGCTCCCAGCCTTGCTCCCCGCTTAAGGCAAGGACTAGCTGTCGTACCGCCCATCTTGTTAATATAGTTAATCCATCAATTTTTCAACATAGCCTTTAATTGATCATATATGTGTATGTTTCAATGATTTAAAGGGTTTGCACTTAAAAAAATTTCAATTTTTTAATAATAATTTTTCTAATAAAATATTTTAAAATATTATTTTGAAACTTGAAAAAAGTCTTTGATCTTTTATTTTTGAATAAGCCTCATAGGATTATTATGGAGGCTTTTAAGAGTTTAAATCCCAAATTATCGAGAAGATACTCGAAAGTTTATACCCGAGGACTCTCTCAACTGGGGCGGTCCTCCTAAGAGCCACCGTCCAAGCGTAATAAACCCCAACGGTTGACTTCAAACAAATATGCACGAGTTCACAAGAAACTTAAATTTTTGTGGTCACCGCCAAGTGAGACTATCGGCATTCACACCTTATTCCAAGAAATTCCTTAAAAATAGATTTTCTTATTTCGTTTTGAATACTAACTATTATTTTGACTTTGTTGTGAATAAACAATGATAGATTCTTTCCAATGGTGACCAACATAGATTCTTTCCAACGGTGACCAACATTTTTTTGTTTGAAAGGAAATTATATATATTAGTGAGAGTAAATTTCAATCGCCATAAATGTGTTTAGACCCGTCATCATGTATCGGTAGGCACAAATTGTCAGAGAAAAAAATAGAGAAAATATATTTAGTTGGACCAATACACTTGCTCTTTTTGATCTAACATGTTGGTGACCATTGTGTTTTGATTCGCCATGTTAGTAACCATTAGGGAATCTCTTCCAATGATCACCAACATGCCGATCAAAAATCGGAGGTTTGAACATTGAAAAAAGGTGAATGAGGGAAGAAGGTGGTTTACAGTGATATTTTTTGGGTAGCATGCTTTTTAAAAAATTTAAAGGTAGAAAAGTTATTAATAATAATAATAATTAATTTTAATATGATTGTGTTTAATTTAGGCATCAAATTGATTTATGAGATCTCTTTGTTTTAGGAAAAATGATCTATTTCTATGTGATTTCCATATATTTGTTCATACTTTGTTCCTCTCAAGATTAAAACTTGTGACCTTTTAGATGGAAACACATATTCTTAATCATAAGACAACCAACTTTATCAACCAGCATGCACAAGATGTCAATAATGCTATTATGAACTATAATGTTAGGAACTATTAGCTATACAATATAATGTCCCCACCTAACCCTCTCAATGTTAGGATAGGTAGCTACAATATGGGGTTTTCAAATTATGATCCTCATAGGGTATACATCCATAATACTAAATAAGTAAGCACTTAAGGAGGACCAAAATTAAATAAATGCATGTACATGTGTGATATTTAAAATAAATTAGGAATAAATGTGCATAGATTAATAGAAATAAGGGAAATCAAATGTCCATGACTATTTCAAGCATAATCATAGTAACATGCAATGCAAATTACATATATGTTTATCACAAAATAACATCAATTTTACGTATTCATAAACAATAATAAATCAAGTCTTTTAATAGAACTTGGTCCAAGAAATTGAATATTTACTAGCAATTTTCTAGACAACTATAAATATTTAGTGCAAATAGAATCCCCAAACTATAAGTATTTAGTGCAAATGGCATCCCCAAACTAGACTATGAAGCCATCCAAGCAAAGGAAACAAGTCATAAGTCTATATATCTCTCAACCCAACCTAATTTCTTTCACACTCAATTAACCTTTTCATTATAGAGTACTCCAAGCACCCTTATCCAACCATTAAACTATAACATACCCAGTCATAGCACATGTGTTAGGATCACGGAGCATCGAGAGAGATGGCGAGATCTAAAGACGTTGTTGTTTGATCTCATTCGCCAACACGGCAATTTACCATGGATATTTTTTGCCTATAAATAGGGTATTTCCTAAATAAATACCATGGAAAAAACCATGGGTGCTCCTATACCTAGAGCCAGAAAATACGAGTAACTTCACTAAGTCAAGTTTACTTGAACAACCCTAACAATGCCCCCTTTAGCCTAACTCTAGGAGATTGACTTGTTCCCATTCATCAACCATCTCATCTTAGTTCTCACATTCTCCCCTTCAAGTCAGGATACTAGTACACATGTCACCCTCGTATCTCTCCAAGTGGTCAATTCTACAACTTGATGACTCCATGCGCCAATGCAGTGCGTGTATGCTTGAGCAAGCTCTTAAGACCTTACAACTATGCGTGCTCCTATTCAACATGTCTACATAAACATGAGGTCTTACAACTTTCTAGAGAAATGCCTTTGATTTACAACTTCCCATGCCTTGACCAAAACCTTTAATGTGTTTGAGCTCCTTCATTAAACTTTAATATCATTTACTCTATCTTTGTCTTTTTTTCTTAATCATACGACTAATCTCTCGGCTTCCTTATCTCGCTCCATCTATACTTTGACCTAGATTTTCAAGAAAACTTGCACTCCACTAAACATTTCTGTCTAGACTCTCCTCCGTTTCACCACACCATCATTGCCATCTCATGTGGCTCTACATTGTCACTTGGCCTCCACAGCTAAAACGTTACTCATGGCCCCACGTTCTTAAATGCAACTCTTCTCTCTCTAGCAGAATAGCAATGGTGTTGCCGCCGCATCAACTACATCCTTTTTCTAGCCTCCTCATCAACGACTAATTCTTCTTAATCATCGTCCGCCTTCAAATCTCCCCGACTGCTCCAGTTCTGCATGTCTACTCTTCTCAGTGTCCTCAGCTCCCTTCTTAGCATTTTCGGCTCGACTGACTCATTTCCGCCCGATTCT
Source organism: Pinus taeda (assembly GCA_000404065.3). Lineage (NCBI taxonomy): Eukaryota > Viridiplantae > Streptophyta > Pinopsida > Pinales > Pinaceae > Pinus > Pinus taeda. The sequence goes on from APFE031152472.1 coordinate 170,798, forward strand.
TCACAAGTTCTACCTCTTTGCACTGGCTCTCTTCAGCTAGGACCACGAATTCATTACGTAAAAATAGAACTATTACAGCTCCCACACAATACTCGTATAGCTAGAGCCAGAAAACACCAATAATTTGACGATTCAAATTTACTCGAAGCACACTAACCTCATGTAAATTTTCTATCTAGTTTTCTTTATTGCACGAAGGCATAGCTTTTGGCTACAATCCCAAAATTTCTTGTAAATTCGTGACTCCGAAGAAAGCTTCTCTCGCGCCATAAAGTGTATATTGCTTAGAAATTTAGTTGCCCTGGGATAAAGGAAAATGGCTTTATCGTGCGAGACTTGACTTCCTCATTGACGCAAACATCTATATCATGTGGAACAATCTTCCTAGAAACGAAGGGGCTCTATATCGCATGTAATCACCCAGCCACATCTCAACATCAAACTAAAGTTGGGGCTACAACAAAACTTAATTTTTGTCATGGTATAGGTGAGTTGGCCACCACCTTGCAAGGGTTTTAAACTGAATTAAACTAAATTTAAATGATAATGGGACTCTTATATGATATCAAGACCCATCATGAGTTTATCAATAGACATGAAAACTATGTGTGTGTTTAGTACATAGCATACTAGCATTGGACCTAGACCTGGGAGACTAGCCTTGTCCTAGGTTAAGTTCATACTTGATATATATGGACATTCGAGTTGTAAGTAGGGTTTAAAGAAGGGTCTAATACACATACACACAAGGACATGATGTCTCCTTATAAGGTGACAATGATACTTGTTATTCATTGATGTCTATTGTTAAGGTGACAATGATACTTGTTTTTGATTGTTAATAATTTGGATATGTGGAATTATTTGAGGTATCATTTGGGGATCTATTTCCCTACAACCAATCCCACCATTCTATGCCTTTTCTAAGGAATATTTTCTAAAAAATGATTATGGTAATGTGGAGGAAGTCTTGGGAAATAATACCCCATTTTTACAGGTTAAAGAGCTTGGACTAAACCTGGAACAAGGTTTCAAGGAAAATTTTGTGGATTAGCAAATTTATCTCATTAGAACTTCAAATGTTAGAAGAATATAACAGACGTCATTTTTCCTATATTACTTGTGATTTCTCAGTTATGATACTTGTAAATAATCTAACATTCGATCTTTTAGTAACCTCTTCAAAAACTCTAGTAAAATACATAGTTTGTTCAAATATATTTTAAAAATCATTATCAATTAACCAAATGCAATGTTCCACACCATATTGTAGAATATACCAAAAACATTTCTAGCTAGAAAACATTAAATTAATTAAAAGTAAATATAGAGACTTATCGAAGAGGCTTTTCCTGCAACTGGGGTAGGGTGTGCACCTTTCCACCAAACCATAGGCTAAGCTAGGCCTCTCTTGCTTACAACTAGCCACCCCTTAGCAATCCATGATATCACCAAGGGACCTAGGTTCTCAAGGGAATTTCTCAAATATCAAAGCTACTCTCTTTCACAAATTGTGATGCCAATCACCTTCCATCCACTAGACCAAGGCTTCCACAAAATTATTAAATTCCTTTCCAACAAGTTCTTATTGCACCAGGGAGTCCCTTCTTTTCCATTATTTCCTCTCAGCGACCTCCCCTATTAATGCTTACTTTACAACCCAACTAGTATAAAATACATAGCCCTCTTTTCCCATCTCAGGTTTTGGTTTTCCCATCTTGAATTAGTAGTCAAATTCAAGATTGAACATGTCCAAATATTCTAAAAATCAATCCCAATCAGATTCAACTTCTTTTTGGGATGAAATTTGGATTCCCTAGGGAGCTCTACATACCAGAAAACAACAATTTAAAACCCACTCTTGAATTCACTTGATTCTCACTCATTAATACTTTTTTTTCATGTAAACTCTCCCATAGCTCATTCCAGAACTTCAACACCCTCCCAACACTCATTAAACTATTCCATTCACCCTCTCCCTGCATTTTCATGTTCCAATGAAGGGGAAAACTATGTTTTATGAGTTGTGATATGTGATTTCATGTGTCAATTTCCAAAACTTGAGATGGGTATCGGTTGTACCTACCTCTCATTATTTCTCCTAGATACCCACTCCATCTTTGTACTTCCATAAATTTCGGTAGTTGCTTGTTCAACTACCAAGTTCTCTTCATTAATTGACTTTAGGGAAATGGGAAGCAAGGAAATAATCTCAAATTCAAAATTTGGCATTTTATTAATAAGGGTTTTTGGCTATGGCAACATTTTTAATGGGCGAAATGATTTCCTAACCCCTTTGTTGATTTTTTCTATTGGTATCATGGCTCATGCTAGAACTCCACCCTTCAACCATATAGTATATATTTTTTCATTACTTAGTGAATTATTTCACATAAACAATAATTCAAAAGTCACCAAAGCATATATATCACGATGATATTGGTTCTAAGTCATAATTTATGATTACAAAATGCAAGAAAATGGGGTATTACATAAACAACCATGGCACTCTCTTCTACTACCCCACACAATATAAGGAAGATATTTCTTTCTTTTTACAATAGTCCATCAAGGATACTCTTCCCTCTAGTGCTCTTTAATGTGGAAACAAAGAGTGCAACCTCCCATATGCTTTCTAGGAATTACTTGCAAAAATAATACATGTCTCTCAAACATACAAATAGTATAAAATATATAGTGGTTATGTTGGCACCATAAGCTAAATAAGCTCATTATGCCTTTCCATCTCCAGGAGATAGTTAATCAATAGTTGATAGTTGACTAAGAGAGTTAGTTGAGTAATCAACTATTCATTTGATTGGTTGATTGGGTCAACTAGGGTAGTTGAGTGGTACGCGAGGTAGAATTCAAGGAATTGACTATGTGACCTAGCTAATCAAAGTGAAACATGTATTCCTTGTTTCAAGGGAGTTAGTTACACTTTAGTAATATATATAGGTGGCCTCATAGATTCATCTATGATGTATTTGTATTGGATGTTTTGGTTTCTTATGTTCCTATTGTATGTTGAGAAATGCACACATTTTCTTAAGCATTATAATTATGTCTTTAGACACCACTTATTTTTAGAATGTATAAATCCATGATCTATTAATTCTTTGGTTCTCCAACATAGTATCAAAGTTATTAGTTTGAGATGTAACTTGTTGTCTACATGTATTTTGGAAGTTATTTGTTGTATGTGAACTTGATGAGTCAGATATGTTTGGTACATTGACTTAGGATTTTGATTTGGAGATCATCTTGAGATTTATATTTATAGATTAGGATCACGAGTTCCAAGCAAGAACCTATGTTTTTAGATGGCCACAATAGGTGTGTGGGCACAGTATATGGAAACATTATGATCCAAATTTATGAAGGAATGAAATGAAATACATATTTAAACAAAAACATAGAAAAACAACAAAATAGAACTTCAATTAATAAATAGAAAACGTTTAAAAATGTTTACATGTAGAATGAAAGCAAACTAGCTCAAGTGATGGTAGTTTATCTCTAAGAAGATATGTGATGGCTACATGCCTTATGAAATGTGTTACAATGCAGCTCTGAGGCTTTTTTATCATGAAGAAATAATGAGAAACCATAAACATCCAAAAACATAACACTAGGAGATGAAGCAAAAAAGCTTATGGGCCTCGATGGGGTTAGTTGGAATGTTAACTTACCGGGGTCATAACTTTGGCATATGATCTTCATTTGGCACACAAGATAGCCTGTTACAAATGTATATGCGAGGAAAAAAAATTCTAACTTCAAACTTCAACCTTCATATCACATTTTCTCGTTTCCCCAAAAAACATCATTTAGGGCCTCAAAATGTCTCCAGAATTTTAGAACCAGAAAACTACCAAAAATAGAAAACTACTGAAATAGGAAACTATGTTGAAAAATAATAAACAATGTTGGGGGTCTAAGTGGAATAGGAAAGTGGCCACCAATATCCACATGGATCACATTATGTGGGAAAATATGGAAACTCTATGTGGGCACAATACATGGAAACACTATTGAGGAGCAACACACTTCAAACATTCATGAAGGATGCAACTCTAGATCTAAAGGATGATCAATAGAATTTTTTCATTAATTGGAAGAACGATGAGGCTATAAGAGTTATAATGACTTACATATCTAGTGAAATTCGCTTTCATATAAGTTGGATCGAATGTATTAATAATTTTTTATAAGAAGTTTAAGAGTTTAATCAATAAGACTGATAAAGTTAAGCTAAGCATATTGAGAAAGAGTCAATCTCTCTTGATCGTTTATCTTTCGATGAAATTGAATATTATTTGGCTCATGTAAGGAAGTTACGAGTGGAATTGGGAGAATGTGAAATAATTTTTCTAAGGAGGAATGGACAACTCATATAAATAAGCGTAGTGAATATGAAGACAATATATAATGGATTCTATCTAATACTCTATGCTAGTTGAACCTCTTGAAAAGAAGATGGTAAGTATTATTCCCTTGAATCTTTTTGTGGTTTGCTAATTAGGGCATAGGAAAATTCGATTGATGAAAGGAAACATGAATTTGATAAAGAAGCCCATTCACTGAATGACATGTGTTGACTCTATAGAGAATGAGGTTAACCATGAAGTCAAGAGAAAGAATGGGACTGTGTCTACCAGACTGTTTAGAAGAAACATGATGACTATGCAAATTATGATAGCAGGAAAAATAAGAGATTGTTATTGTGAATAATTAGAACATACGGAAAATATTTGCTAGTAAAAGGCTGGATACATACAAGAGAAGGTTAAGAACTCTAAAGCATCTTTGTACACTAGATGATTGATTGACTTGCAACATTGAATTTAGAAGGTAAGGAAAATAATTATATATTATTTAAAATTATTTCTTAGACATTTCATTATCACACTTCTAAAAATGAGTGGATAGTCGACTTTGGTTCAAACTAATCACATGGCTAAATATACTTCTTCTTTTCCTGATTAAGGCTACATTAAACAAAATCTATGTTGTTGACGATTATGCCCTTACTATTGCTCTTTGTGGTAAAATTGAATGTCAAAATGGCATGGCAATTGATGTGTATTATGTATCTATTTTAAGTGTAAATTTGTTGTTTATACCCCAACTAAAATAAAAACTAGAAAAAATGTAGAATTTTTTCATATCAATTTGTTTTGAAAGATATTCATAATAACTTCATCATTGTTTCCAAGGTTATTCTTGATCATGAGGTAAAATTGTATTATTTCTATGGTTTTCTCATAAATAATACAAGGCCTAATATACTTGTATCAATGATTGATGACTAGAGCAAAAACTAGCATGAAATATTTAGACATGTAAAATTTTGAAGTATATTGATGGTAAAACATGAAATGGCTACCAAGCAACCTACGAAGGTTGCTCTCTATAATGGTCTATGTGAAGAATATATGTTAGGTGATGTGCTATAGAAATGCCATCTTTTTATATTCACTTTTCCCTACATTTAACCCCTTTTCTTACCTAGACCATGCATAAATCCATTCTTGTGAAAGGTTTAAATCTAATGTATCTCCATTATATTTATTTCATATTTTATGTAAACTTATGATTAAAAAGTAGAAAAATATCATATTTTTATTTATCTTTCAAATATGAGTAATTTCTTTTATTGTTATGGATCAAGTTCTCATTGACATTTTACAATTATTGTTGTAACAACTTAGTTGTTTCAACACCTTAGTTGCCACAATACCTCAGTTGCCACAATGCCTCAGTTGATGTGACACCCTATTTGTCATTGTTGTTACTCCTATAAAATAAAATTTACACAACAGGTACTTAATACTTTTATTTAAGATATCATCAAGTCAACATCGGCCTATCCTGAAATAAATCAACAACCCATAACGTATTTTTTGGAAATTAACATTTTATTAGTTGTTGCAATACCTCATATATGATGTAACAACTACTAGTCGCATTAATGTAACACTTTCCCACAACATTGTTGTAACACTTACAAGTCACATTATTTTAACACCTCTCATTGTTGTAACACCTACCATTCATGTTGTTGTAACACCTACTAGTCACATGGATGTAACACTTGCCATTCATGTTGTTGTAATGCCTACTAGTCATGTTGTTATAACACTTGATGTTACATAGTTGTTGTAACACTTCCATGATACTATTGATACCATTGCTACTACACAGTTCTTGCTACGCAATCATTGTTACACAATTGTTGCTACCATTAGAGGAATTTTGAGGTTTAAAATGGACCACCTAAGGAATGTAATAAAACACTATTAAAAATAACAAAATAATATAATAATAAAATAAGAGTTATGAGTTTTTAAAATAAAAGAATGAAAAACTACATTTTTATTGTGTTTTTGACTTATCTCCTCGAAGATTTACTCAAATTTCGAGCGTGTACACTCATTGGTGTGGAATTAGATTGTGCATCTAATGAGTACACACTCTACATACTTTTGAGTAGATGCACACAAAAAGAAAATCAAAATAGATGAAAAGACATGTTTAAAATACACGTTTCCATGTATTTTGAATTTATCTTGCTGTATAACTTACTCAAAATAATGTGGATTGGGTACTCGTTGGATGCATAATCTAATTATACATCCAACGAGTGTATACCTACATAGAGATAAGTCAAAAATATGACTAAAAAAATTAGTTTTCTTCTCTTACCTCCAAAAATATTCTCTGTTGGGGATGATATCATCATCTTGAATTCTATTGGTTCTCTTAAAGTTGATTTTATTTCTAGACTTTTTATTTTGAGGCACGATATATGGAAACACTATTGAGGAGCAAAACACTTCGAACATTCATGAAGGATGCAGCTCTAGATCTAAAGGATGATCAATATAATTTTTTCATTAATTGGAAGAAGGATGAGGCTATAAGAGTTATAATGACCTACATATCTAGGGAAATTCACTTTCATACAAGTTGGATCAAATGTCTTAATAAATTTTTATAAGAAGTTCAATAGTTTATTCAATAAGATTGATAAATTTAAGCTAAGCATATTGAGAAAGAGTCGATCTCTCTTGATCGTTTATCTTTTGATGAAATTGAATATTATTTGGCTCATGTGAGGCAGTTACAATTGGAATTGGGAGAATGTGAAGCAAGTTTTTAAAGGAGGAATGGAGAGCTTATATAAATAATCTTAGTGAATATGAAGACAATATATGATGCATTCTATCTAATTATCTATGCTAGTTAAGCCTCTTTAAAAGAAGATGGAAAGTATTGTTCCCTTCAATCGTTTTGTGGTTTGCTAATTAGGGCCTAGGAAAAATCGGTTGATGAAAGGAAACATGAATTTGATAAAGAATCCCATTTACTGAATGACATGTGTTGAGTCTATATAGAATGAGGTTAACCATGAAATCAAGAGAAATAATGGGATTGTGTCTACCAGATTGTTTAGAAGAAACATGATGACTAGGCATTAACTTATGATAGCAGGAAAAATAAGAGATTTTTATTGTGAGGAATTACAACATACGGAAAAAAAATTCTAGTAAAAGGCTAAATACATAGAAGAGAAGGTTAATAACTCTAAAGCAACTTTGTGCACTATATGACTGACTAACTTGCAACATTGAATTTAGAAGGTAAGGAAATTAATTTTACATTATTGATTATTGTTTCTTAGGCATTTCATTCCCACACTTCTAAAAATGAGTGGATAGTCGACTTTGGTTCAAACTAATCACACGGCTAAATATACTTCTTCTTTTCCTGATTAAGGCTACATTAATTAAAATCTATGGTGTTGACTGTTATGCCCTTACTATTGCTATTTTTGGTAAAATTAAATGTCAAAATGGCATGGAAATTGATGTGTATCATGTATCTATTTTAAGTGTAAATTTGTTGTTTATACCCCAACTAAAATAAAAACTAGAAAGAATGTAGAATTTTGGCATCGCAATTTAGTTGGAAAGATATTCATAATAACTTCATCATCGTTTCCAAGGTTATTCTTGATCATGAGGTAAAGTTGTATTATTTCTATGATTTTCTCATAAAGAATACAAGGCCTAATATACTTTTATCAATGACTGATGGCTAGAGAAAAAACTAGCATGAAATATTTAGACATGTAAAATTTTGAAGTACATTGGTGGTAAAACATGAAATGCTTACCAAGCAACCTACTAGGGTTTCTCTCTATAATGGTCTATGTGAAGGATATATGTTAGGTGATGGGCGATAGAAATGCCATCTTTTTATATTTGCTTTTCCTTACATTTAACCCCCTTTTCTTACCTAGACCATGCATAAATCCATTCTTGTGCAAGGTTTAAATCTAATTTATTTCCATTATATTTATTTCATATTTTATGTGAATTTATGATTAAAAAGTAGAAAAATATCATATTTTGAATTATCTCTCAAATATGAGTAATTTTTTTTTTATTGTTATGGATCAAGTTGTCATTGACATTTTACAATTGTTGTTGTAACAACTTAGTTATTCCAATGCCTTAGTTGCTACAATACCTTAGTTGATGCAACACCCTATTTGTCATTGATATTACTCCTAAAAAATAAAATCTACACAATGGATACTTAAGACCTTTATTATAATATATCATCATGTCAACATCATCCTATCCTGAAATAATTCAACATCCCATAACGTATTTTTTGGAAATTAACATTTTATTAGTTGTTGAAACACCTCACATATGATGTAAGAACTACTAGTGACATTGATGTAACACTTTACCACTACATTGTTGTAACACTTGTCATGCTATTATTGTCACACCTACTAATGACATTGTTGTAACACTTACAAGTCACATTATTGTAACACCTCTCATTGTTGTAACACCTACCATTCATGTTGTTGTAACACCTACTAGTCACATGGATGTAACACTTGTCATTCATGTTGTTGTAACACCTACTAGTCATGTTGTTATAACACCTGATGTTACATAGTTGTTGTAAAACTTCCATGATACTATTGCTACTATTGCTACTACACAGTGGTTGCTACGCAGTCATTGTTCCAGAATTGTTGCTACCATTAGGGAAATTTTGAGGTTTAAAATGAACCACCTAAGGAATATAATAAAACAATATTAAAAATAACAAATTAATATAATAATAAAATACGAGTTATGAATTTTTAAAATAAAAGAAAGAAAACATACATTTTTCTATTGTATTTTCGACTTATCTCGTCATAGATTTACTCAAATTTTGAGTGTGTACACTCATTGATGTGGAATTAGATTTTGCATCCAACGAGTACACACTCTACATGGTTTTGAGTAAATCCACACAGAGAAAAAATCAAAATATATGAAAAAACATGTTTAAAACACATTTTTCCATGTATTTTGAATTTATCTTGGTGTAGAACCTACTCAAAATAATGTGGAGTGGGTACTCATTGGATGCATAATCTAATTCTGCATCCAATGAGTGTATACCAATAAGGAGATAAGTCAAAAATATCACTGAAAAAATTAGTTGTCTTCTCTTACCTTCAAAAATATTCTTTGTTGGGGATGACATCATCATCTTGAATTCTATTGGTTCTCTTAAAGTTAATTTTATTTGTAGACTTTTTATTTTGAGGCTCATTTTTAGCTCAAAATTCCTTTAATGATAATTGTTGTTACACAATTGCTTTTACACCATGAAGATATTGTCACTATTACATTATTTGTTGTTACATAGTTGTTGCTACATCATTGTTGTTACATTGTCGGAATGTTATTTCTATTACACAATTTATACTGCATAGTTACTATTATATTATTTTTATTTAGATCAATTCACCACCTCCAATATTTGCCATAGATTTGGAGACCATCTTGCATACGGAAAATATTTTTTGAATTATTACACATGATTAGTTTAAGGTGTTATTAAGTATTTGGAATTATGTATGACTCATTAATCTTTTTCTTAATTATTAGCAAACGACATGTCGAACTTGTGAATCTTATTGATTATTTGTTATTTTACTTTTAAGAAAACTTATCTATAAAAAGTGTTCCTCTTTCATTCTAGGGAGCTATTAGAGCACAAGTCCATATCATGATGAATTAAATAATATTTTATGAGTTTTATTTCAATTTAGAATATAATTTTATATTTATGCAACATGTAATTGGAAGTAATTTATTCATATTATATATTAGCTATTATATATAATTGATTTAATTAATTTAAGTGTAGTGAGTTTTTATATAGAATAATATCAACACTTTATTATATGGAGACATTTCCCACTCCAATAGAACATAGTGTGGTGTAATTCAGGTAATTTTCTTTAATGGCTTGTTGTGTTATTTAGTTCCACAATTATTTATTTACATAATCTAATTATTTTATTTACTTGTAATTAATTTTTTCATGTGATTTAATTCATTTATGTAATCAATTATTATGTGTTGTTGTATCTATTTATTTATGCAATTCATTACTCAGGTAGGATTGCATTTATTTATTTATTTCTAATTTGACATACTTGCATTTCATACTAGGTTTGCATTCCGTTATATATATTTTTAATAAATGTTTCTAACACAATTATTGCATTTATTGGTCTGAGTAAAAATGAAAATCATTTAGGCAAGGACTATATTAAGTTATTTTACTTCCTATAATTTTATTTTCATTCAATTGGGGGCTATGACACATTGCTAGAGGTTACAACACAATGCTCCTCTTCTAGTTGAATAGATTAATTTTATCTTTTGCAAATTGAAAAGTTAGCCTTTGTATCTTTTGTTTTGTCCAGATGGAGGTTATAACAAAGAGGCTTCCTATGATAGTTGCGTTATATTACACTTATTCCTCGAAATTCCTGTTCTATCTAGTTGGTGGTTATAAAAAAGAGGCTTCTTGTGCCATCTAGACTAGTTTAGCTTGCCTTCTTTCCATTTTTGTTTCATGTAATTGGGGTTAGAGAGGCTTCCTATGCTAGCTGGAATAGTTTAGATTTTTTTCCTCACCAACAATTAGTTATAATTGTCTTTCCTACAAGTAGTTAATTTCCATGTGAATTTTTTTTCCTGCAAGTAAAAATAATCATTTTACTTTCTGTTGGTCTAATTTCATTTCCAATGTTTGTAGAACCTTACTGAAACTTGTGAACTATCAATACTCTCCCTAAACAAAACAAATAAATAAAATTAGAAAGTGTGATCTGCATATATAGTGCATGGTAACTTGAAAAATCCATAGAAACCTTGAGTTGACAATTAAATGCATAGTTATTCTAGCTATTTTTCTAAGAAATTTGGAAGATAATTAAAAGGATCGTCATTAGAAAAGCTTCATTGAGTTGCATTTGAAAAAGGGAAGGCTTGGAGAATAAACAATTAGATAAAGCTTGTCCATAGTTACCTATGTTCCATGGTCAAACCATCACTAGTAGGTGTAAGGTATGTTTTAATTTTCATTAGTGATGTTTATAGTTATATTTGGGTAAATTTATTGAAGAATAAGAATCAAGTATTTGGAAAATTCAAAGTATTTTGGGCACAGATGAAAAGCAATATGGTTAAACTATGAAATGTTTAAGATCAAATAATGGAGGAGAATATGTGGAAAAAATATTCCAAAGCCACTTATCATAGCATGGTATGTCTTAGAAGAGATTAGTACATTACACACCTCAACAAAATGGTTTTGAAAGGGAGAATCAAACATTGGTAGAATTTGCATAGTGTTTTCTTCAGGCCTAAGGGAATTTGACTAGATTTTGGGTAGAATTTGCTTACTACTCAAACTATATTTTGAAAATGATTTTGACAAAAGTATTATGGTACATGATTCCTCTTGATAAATGGAGTGGGAGATACCCATTAATCAAAAACCTCAAAATGTTTGGATGCATAACAAGGGCTAATATTCTAGATGACAGGAGAAAAAAAAATATAGATTCAAAGAGTCATGCATGTATTATGAGGGCTACTTTTAAGAGTCAAACTCTTACATATTGTTAGATCTAGTCAAATAGGAGATTATTTGTAAGAGATATAGTGATTTGAATGAAAATACCTTGGGAGTTACTCTATTAAATTCCTCTTCCAGCTTGTTGAGTAGTGATCCATTAGATATTTTGTCAAATTATGTATTGGTTGACTATTATAAAGGACCATTAACTAGACAATTTATTCATTTGCTAAAAAAACCTTGCAATTGACCTTCCATGGTAGAGTTGACCATAAGTTTTGGAACTCCTATTTAGATCATCAATGGAGAATTTTGCACATGAAATCTATCAAAAACATATAATTGTCTCCCCAGAAGGGACATATGAAGTTGTTATTAGAGACATGATGAGGTCTAAAATGGGTCTCCTAAGGAATATTATAAAATAATAGTGGAAATAATAAAATAATATTAGATCACATCATCAAATTTTAGAGGGAAAAAAAAAAAACAACAACAACAACAACAACTTTTCAACTCGTATTTTCAACTTATCCTGCTATGCTTTTACTCAAATTTTGGGCGGGAGCACTCATTGGATGTGGAATTTAATTCCTCATCCAAGGAGTACAAATGTTTCAAAGTTTCGATAGACCCTGCTACATGAAAAATGTGAAATACATAGAAAATTGTGATTGCAACCATGTTTTTCATGTATTCCTCATTTTTTCGTGTAGCAGGGTCCATCACAAGTATGCGACATGGGTACTCCTTAGATGATGAATTAAATTTTTCATCCAACGAGTTCTCCCGCTCGAAATTTTAGTAAAACCATGGGGAGATAAGTTGAAAATACAAGCTGAAAAAATATTTTTTTTATTTTTTATGTTTTAATAATTTTACTTTTTTACTACAAAAATGATTAATTATCCCCCATGGTTGAAAACATCATCTTTAATAATATTGGTTCTTATAAAATTGATTTTGGTTGTACATTTTTGTTTTGAGGCCCATTTTAGACCTCAAAATTTCTCTAATATAGTGCTAATTCATGAAATATAAATAACTCAAGCAGAAACAAGAAAGAAAAACATGCTAGTGTTTCTCTAATGGAACATGTGCTAAAGATATGTGATCTTGATACATATGCAAATCTACATGGTCAAGATTTGAGTTTTTTATTCTACAAAATCTATTAAAAAAATTTCTTAAAATTTAAATAAAAGTTCACATAATAATGTTTCCTCATTGTTATTTCATCACCTCTTTGAAAAAAGATTTATATAAAGTATTAAAACATAGAGAGACTATTATACTATTGCTAAATCATCTTTTTTTAAATAAATTTAGTCTACACTTAAAGTTACATCTGTTTTCTTATATTTTAGATTATTGAGCCTCATGTATGTTTTTTATTTATATCATGCTTATTATATGACAAAAATATTAATGTGTTCTTCCCTTATGTAAATATGGAATAATGTATATATTATTGAATAACATATATATATATATATATATATATATTATTTATTTATTGTGAATTTAAATTCTATTGCCTCAAAATGTCTTCATACAATAAAAAAAGATGTCATTGTTCATGTTATGTTTGGCCAAAGCCTACTTCGAAGGAAACTAGATCTGTTGACCATGGACAAGAGTTCAGATAATACAAAATGATGACAACTAAAACTAACAAATTTATAACAACTAACATAGACTGGACTGCAAAAAGTAAAAGACAACTGCCAAGTGGTGAAACATAACATTAGGAGCCAGATGAGGTAACTTGGGTTGGGTTTTGAGCACTTTTTCCAGCTGGTGTGGGGGGTTTCATCTCACACTGTAAATGACTTTGAACTTGAGCAAGGAAAGTGTCTAAACTAGCAAGGCAAGAACATTGGTATCACTACACACTCTTTATTTGATTCAGAGAAGAGATTATATCATTGTGATCTTCATGTTTCTCCTTTAGGACCTTCCCTAAGAGTGCCTCCATTTGCCAATGAGGGGTGATGGAGTTTGGGTATTCACTCCATCTTCCCCTAGTGTGTCCTAGGTTAGGAACCTAATTAGCTACCTCAACTTGATTTTATGATTCAAAGTAGGCTTGTCGGTCACTGGTGGTCAAGGCTTCAAGTTGGAAAATTTCCTCTCGAATTTCTCAAGGAGTGGTGGAGTGGAAAATGGTTGTGGCATTTTGGGATTGAGCTTGGGCTTGTGGTCGACCTTGAGGACCCTTGTCCCTAGACCCCTAACAACATGGCATTCATTGTCAGGGCATACTACATTGAATAAACAATGGATAAGATAGAATTCTCACCCAAAGCACCTAGAAACTAGAGGGATTAGAATTGAGAATTGAAATTAAAAGAAAAAACCATGGAAGCCTAAATTTATAGAGAGGTCTGTGATGGCTTCTAGTGGAGAACAAGTGATGAGGGATGGCAGATAAAAATCTCTTACCAGTATCCAACAACCATGGAGAGTTAGCAATCCACAACTCAACCCTATTGAACTCAGAGTATTATAGGACAACAGTCACAAAATAAAAATAAAAACAGTGAAGGAAATGGAGAAAACAAAATAATTGGACATATAGAAAATTACCTAATGCTAATCCACCCACCAGACTTGCACCTACATAGATGTGGGGCCTAGTTAATGGTTTAGGGTTCCCACACTTGTGATTTCTTTGACCATGATTAATGTCAACACCACAACTAATGCATCCACTACTTTCCGTAAGATTTTCTCATCATTATCGCTCATTTTCTAGTGCATGAACTAAAGAACCTCAATTGTTGAAGCTAGGTCTCATATAATTCCAGTGCATGCCAATCCATGACCATGGCAAAAGCCCTTTGCCCAAACCAGAGAGGAATCCCTCAACTTGTGCCACATCCCTATGTCTTCGCCATCGAATGTAATCCCCTCACTTCCTGCTGCCCAAAGTAATTGTCCCACCAGCAACAGAGGTAAATCCTAAGCATACGGAGAAGTCGTAAAGTAAGGTCTCTCATCACAGAGCCCTCGAGTAGAGGGTATATTTTCATAAGGATAAAAGGCGGTAATAATTGTTTGCATGTGTGTTGCATGGGGTGGGTTGGTCATGCCACCCCTCCTCTTAAATGTGATGGGAGGTAGCCGGGTGGCAAACTCTGCCCTCTCCCCGCCCCCCTCTTCGCACCCCCGACCCAACATCTCGACTTCTAGCACCCCATTCATAGAATTATTAGATAGCATATTGACTTGAAAGGATATTATGAATTTAATTAACATAAATTGAATAAATAATTAGTCATTTATACCTAATTAATATAGGTAAAGGTAATTAGGATAAGCATTTACATGTACTTATTCATATTATCCTAATAAAAACTGCTCATTAACTATTTTATAGATATTAACATTTTTAGTCTTCTTCAATCTATGAATGGTCCTTGTTTTGTCATACATTCTAAGTAAAAGTAAAATAAATGTTAACATGTATCTATAATTTTTTATGTTTTATTATTATTCTTTGATATGAAGATCTAATTTTTTTTATTAGTTAAATAAGTTAGATTATTATTTAATTATTAGTTATATTTATATTGAAAATTAGTATGAAAAAATATATATTAACATCTTGAGTGATTTCTTAAATGTACGATTACAATATTAATCCCTTACCAATAACATGCATTCTATAATTAAAATATTATTATCATTTATTATATTACATGGATATTATACCATATACTTTGTATTGGTAAATAAATAATATATGACACTTTCAATTTAGAATATTTCCAATCTCACTCTCAACAAGACTGTAAACTAGTATAAATAATTTAATTTCTCTTTAAATTTAAGATATAAGAGTTTCATGTTTTCCTATATTTAATATATATTCAAAAAAAATTTAGAATAAGATAATTATTACGTACTTCAATAATAATAATTTATTAATAAATAAAAATTATACGAATTTTCATTACGAAGAAATGTTTTTGTTAATATTTCAAATATTATCTTTAAACTTCAGTTAATTTAAAACTAAATATCTTGAAACTTCCATAATTGCCTAATAATAAAACATATGAAAGTTTTAAACACTTTAATTTCACCTCCATTAAAATGTTCTTAAAATCACCATTGAACTATTGGTGAGAGGGCCAATGGGTTAAAACCCTATATTTGTAATGTAAAAGATGATCTGAGTCCATTCAAACCATTTTAATTTTTTTAATTGTTAAGAAGCTCAACGGCCTAGACTATCGAAGTGCCACATGATAGAGGTGGGCCCTCTCCTAATAGACCTTGCAGTGTAATTTGAGTCATTTATGAAGGGCCCTATAGCTTAAGGTTTGCCTATACACAGATAACTAGGGCAGCCTCTTCTTCCCCAGATACTTATTTCGTATAAGTATCATAACCGGGAATGATCTGATTTGAATGCCAATCTGGCCGGGAAGGATTGGCTGAACTTACAACTTTATATCTACAACGACTCCAAACATGCAAACTTGAGGTTAGTGAGCTTACATGTTGTTAATTATTTTCTTTCAAATTCTATGTGTGTAAATTAGTCCAGTTTGCTTTGAATATACACAAGCACCTCCCACGAAAGTGGTTGTTGGAATTTGTATAATCAAGTTGGAGTTGCATTTACACAAGGTTGGAGTAAAGTAAAGGTGGTTTAATGCCAACATTGCTTCATTTTCAATGTTGCTGCTAAATTACTTTTACTCAAGTGTTGTAACTATGCCTTTAGATACACCTTCGTTTTGGAATGTATATCTTCTTGATATATTAATTCCTTGATCTTCTAACAGAGAATCAAAGCAATTGGTTTGAGACCTATCTTGTTGTCTACAATTACTTTATATGTTCTTGGTTGTATTTTCTCTTGATGAGTTGGATCTCTTTTGTATATTGACTTAACATTTTGATTTGAAGACCATATATATGTTTATATATATAGATTGACATCTTTGAGTTCTAAGGAAAAAGGCTTATATTTTTTAATGGCAACAATTATGGCATGTGAACGCAATATATGGAAACATTATGTGGGCACAATATGGAAACTTTATGTGCCCACAATATATGGAAACACATTTAGGGAGAAACATAATTTGAATGTTCATGAAGGTCATAGTGAAGGTGAGAGGTTAGTTGGTTTTCCTTACTAAAGGTTTCCATGTTAAAATTTATATGTTGTGTGAATATCTATGGTGTTTCATTATTTATTTTTAAATCTTTAGGTTCTCTCGTGTGTATTTAAAGGTTTATATTAATTGAGATTCTGGTCCCATTTATATGTTTATTTGACTCTGTATTTGGATTTTTCGTGTCGGAAGTGTAAATTAGGCACCTGAAGCCTAACATCTAGTATTAGAAATCATTTTGGTTGCATAGGGATATATCTATTGCCAAAGGTTGAGAATCTTGATCTTGGATCTTTTCAAGAACAACATTCCTGATTAGATTAGGGATAAGCTTCTTTGAGTGAGGATCTTAAGAAAAAACTTAAATTAGAGAAGAATGGTTAGAAAAATAAGATTTTATATTGAGAAGTTTAATGGCCAAACAATTTGAGCTTTGGAAGCTTTAAATGGAGGATCTCCTCCTAGATCAATAACAATGGATTGTTGTGCATCCTAGAACACCTCTGACTAGGATGTTGATGGAGGATTGGGAGAAACTTGAAAGAAAAGTTGAGGAAGCATTTTTATGGTATAAAAGAATCACCCAATAAGTGGTACTATAAGTTAGACACATACATCCATGGAATGGGATTAGTGAGAATTTGAGCAACGAAATTGGTTGGTTGTTCAAATTTGGTAGCTAAATTTTGAAGGCCTTTTGGAATCCTATATATAATTGGACGAGTTGCATATAGGATTGAATTTCCACCATCCATGCATATTCATAACATGTTTCATATTTCATTACTTAAGAACTATGTTCACAATGTTGATAATGTAATTAACTAGAATATGATTTAGGTGGAGCCTAAAGGAGACTTCCACGACCAACCTGTTGGAATTTTGGCCAAGAATGTCAAGATGCTTGGGAATTGATCCATTTCCTTGGTAAAGGTAGAATAGACACATTTCAGTCCTTAGGATGCCGCATGGGAGCATGAAGATGCTATGAGGGCAGAGCACCCTCATAATTTTGAATAATTTTGATGTATAAGTATGTGAATTATGATGCATTGAGGACAATGCATAAATAAGGGAGGGGAATGTAACAACCCAATGATGATCCCTGTGTGTGATGTACCTATCATGTTTAGGCTAGTGAGTCAAGGACTATTTTGGGCCTAGTGTACCCATGTTGGTATGTGTTTCATGTTAATTGGCCTATGTTTATATATTTTGCAGCTAGAAAGCCTAGCTTTATCAATATGAATTTACATGCATATTAATAAGATACACCACTACTGCAGACCAAATCATCCTAGAGAGTATCGGGGGCTAAAACTCCAAGATTGTGAAAGGAGGATAATGGTTAGGTGTCAAAAGCCTTAAGCCTAAGTGGCCAAGATATTATTAAAATAATACTAAGTCAAAAGAAAACATGTGTTTTATATCCTAAGTCCATAAAATGACTTTAGAATTTTCCATGCATCAAAAGGGGGACATTCACATAAAACAAGACGGTGTCAGTGTTATTGGGGAGAGAAAAACATTGAATCATCGTAGTTGTACTGGAGAGTAAAAAACTCCTAGGAAGGGAAATATGGAAACTTTGTGACATGTGAGATTTTAGGTAAAATCCTTAGTGTGTAGAAATTCCTTATAGATTCAAACTGCTTATGTAATTTTCTAAAACAACATACTTGAATCTACTCTACTTATCAGCGGATACTATTAAATGATTGAGAAATCACAACACAAACATGAGACAAGATTCAATCACACATGCTCAGAGATTTATCTAAGGGGAAATCAATTTCTCAAAACCCCTCCCTATCTGTATTACATTAGTCATAAAATGGAGAAAAAATGCAATGCTTGCTCAATCCCAAGAAACCTTTGCACTAGTATAATCTATCTCACAGCTTCTTAGATAAGCTCTAGTCAATACTTAACCAAATGCAAGTCTGCCCAAGTCCCTATTTCCTTGTGTTGTTCCTCAAGGAATTAGCCCCCTATTAATTAGGGAAATTCCAAATTAGAATTGTGCAATCCCTATAGGCCCTTCTTTGACTGCATGCACCACTTGTACAATTTGGATAATTATACAATTGATAGTACACTTCCGTTGAACTCCAATCTCAACTGGGTAACTCAAATTTCATGCATGCATGAGTTAATTGAGGTTGATTTATCAATTAATTAGTTGAACACTGAAGTTGCACCCCACTGCTAGACCTCCTACTAGTTCCTCCAATAGTTGGAACTAGTTTAACTGACCTTAACTCAATTTAACTTAATTAAATTGTTACAACTGAAATTAACTCAACCTAGGCTCCTAAAATTTAGGAATCATTGTACGCAACTCAAGTTAAGCCCTCAACTCGAATTAACTAAGCTAACTGAGTAATAACAACTTAGTTAACTCATTCAAGTTGTCTTGAGATGTGGAATTTCAATTTTCTCCTAATTTAATTCAAGGGAAAATTAAATTAGGAATTTCTTGCTGCATTTTCAACACTCCCTCTCAGCAAGAAAGGGATTATCTACTACCTCGATCTTTCCTCCATGGAACTTGAATTTTCATCTTGACAATGCCTTTGTCAAAATATATGCACCATGTTCCTCTATAGGAATGTACTCCAACAACATGATTCTCGTCTGCACACAATCTTGTAGATGGTGATACCAGATGTCGATATGCTTGGATCGATCATGAAAAAATGGATTCTTAGAGAGTTTGATACAACTTTGGTGGTCAGAGTAAATAACTACAGGATCCATCACTTAACCAAATAACCCAACAATGATATTTCTCATCCAGATAGCCTCACATGTTGCTTGGCGAGCAAGCATGTACTTTGCCTCTTCTGAGTTGAGTGCAACATATTGTTTCTTCCTATTGTACCAAGAAATCAATGTTGACCCAACACTGAAAATTCCTCTTGATGTGCTCTTCATGCCTGATGGACTACCCACCCAATTTTCATCTGTGAAGCCTTACAACTTCACTCCCTCTGTCTGCCTATACCAAATACCAAATTGAGTGGTGCCTCTAAGGTATCTCAACACATGCTTTGTTTCCTTCCAATATAGTTTGGTTGGCTTAATGATAGCTTGATTAAGTTGGTTAACTCCATAACACATGTTTGGTTATCTATTCACCAAATACATAAGTGAACCCACAAGATGCCTGTAGATGGTAGCCTCCACTACGTCACTTGAAATAGCATCTTCCTTCCTCCAATTACCCACTAGAGGAGTCTCCATGGGTTTGTTTCTCTCCATGTGGAACTTCTTCAGTATCTCATTGACATACTTTCCCTGAGAAACAAACACTTCCTCATATCCTTTCCATACTTCCATACCAAGGAAATAATGCATGAGCCCCAGGTCCTTCATCTTGAATTCTCTTGCAAAATCCTCTTTGTAAGACTTGATCGGCTTCTTATAACTGGTTAAAATTAAATCATTAACACATAATACTATAATCAATAATTTGCCTTCAACAAAAATGTGGTAAATGTTTGCATCTGCTTCACTTTTGGTGAAGCCCAACCCGATGAGGTAATTGTCGATCCTGGTGTACTAAGAACGGGGTGCTTGTTTCAATCCATATAACACTCACTTGAGTATGCACAAATGTGACTATTTGTTTAAGGTCTCAAATCCTTCTAGCTGCTCAATGTACACCTATTTCTCAATCACTCCATTGAGGAATTTTGTCTTCACATCCACCTGATGTATCTTTCATCCCATCTGCACTGCAAGAGCTAGAATTGATCTAATTGAAGAGTACCTTGCAACTAGAGCAAAGGTCTTTTCACAATAAATTCCCTCCACCTGAGAGAACCACTTCTCCATAAATTTAGCCTTGTGTTTCTTGATGCTTGCATACGTTGCTTACTTCACCTTGTAGATCCACCCAGAACCTACCACTGACTTGTCTTATGGTCTTGGGACCACTTCCCAGACAATTTTTCTGATAATGGAGTCATACTCCTCTACCATGGCATCAACCCATACTATTTTTTACATTTCTTCCTTGAATGAAGATGGTTCGGTCTCTATAATCTCACTCATGAGAGCTATGAAGCCAATGTTCCGATCTGGTGACCTCTGCCTGTGCTGAGATGTGGGTGCTCATGCATTCTCTCTTGCATCATGAAATAATATGTCAGCTTCTCTGATGTGCTTCCTTCCATCTATGGACGTCTTTGCTTTAGTGGAAGTCTCCACTCTCTCTACCTTTTCTTGTGGCTTCCCCACAACTTCCTGAGGTTCCTTCTTTGGAGCCAAAATCTCTTGCTTTGAATGCAACTAAAGCTCCCTCTCAAGGGAATGCCTCATTGCCTTCTCCTCATCAAACTTCACATCGCTTCTGACAGCTGTCATCCTGAGAGATGGAAAGTACACATGATAGTTGTGAGGTGTATCAATGTACCCCATAAATATGCCCAACTTAGTTGTAGGCTCTAACTTTTTCCTTGTATCCTTGGAAACGTGATAGTAAATTGATGATCCAAAGATCCTAAAGTGTGACACATTTGGTTTCTTCCCTGAAAATGCTTCCTCTAGTGTACTCATCCCAAGAATCTTGTGAGGACTCTTGTTCTTCAAATAAACAAATGTGTTTCATTCTTCATCTCATAAGTGCAATGGTAGGCTTTGATCAGGTAACATGGCCCATGAATCTCCCACAATAATTTTGTTCTTTCTCTCAGCCACCCCATTCTGTTGTGGGTTATGAGGTGTTTTCAGCTTCCGTCGAATGCCTTATTTTGTACATAAGTTCTTAAATTCATTCGACACGTATTCTCCACCATTGTCGCTCCTAAGAGCCTTCACTTTCCTTACGGTCTCTTTCTCAACAAGTGCTTTAAATTCAATGAATATGGAGAATGTCGATTGTTTCTTCTACATGAAGAAGATCCAGCACTTCCAAGAGAAATTATCTACAAATATCACATAATGCCTATTCTTTCCCGTGGAGACTGTCGAGAAACATCCACACACATCCAAGTGAACTCTTTCAAAGACTTCTTGTGCTTTATTGTCCAGCTCATTGAAGGTGAATTTCATTTACTTCCCCAAAGTACACCCTTTGCATGCATCTCTCTACTCAAGTGCACCCTTAGGAAGTCCTATAGAAATATGTTGCATGATCTTCAAGACTCCATAGTGCAAATGGCCCAATCTTCTATGCCATAATTTATTGATGTCTCAACTTTGCACCTTTTGTGCCTTTGTGCTCAAAGATGAAAAATATTCTACATCAAATTTGTAGAGGTTCATCACCCATGCCCCGATTCACTTCACCTGTCTTGTGGCATTGTGACTAAGGAAAGCCTTTCCTTTAATAAATATCACATCGTAGCCATGGTCTTCCAACATAGAAACTAAAATGAGATTCTTTTTTAGACCTCAAACATACATCACATATTTTAATTTGAGAGTGGAGTCAGACTCCCTCTGAAAAGTAACTCTACCAATACCGATAACACTATACCTTCCATCATCTCCCATTTCGATGTGTATCTAGAGGTCCTTCTCCTCCAATTCATTGAGGAATTCTTGGTTTCCTGTCATATGGAATGAGACTCCATTATCCATATAGAACACACTACCCATCATAGTGCTCACCATACAGTTGATGAGGGTGAAATCAAGTTTGAATTGCGAAGCAGGAGCTTCACCTTTCACTCCTCCTGAGGGATTCTTACCCGCCTTATTATGTGGACAGTTCGTGGCATAGTGTCTCATCTCATGACAGTGAAAGAACTTGATCTTCGACAAGTATTTCTTCTTTCCAGCCTGACTAGAATCCCATTTGGATTGGGATTTCTTCCCTTTCCCTTTCTTTTCTTTCCATCCAAGGCATATTTCTCCTCCTCATCATGCTTGGATGAGGTAAAATCTTTGGTGTTTTGCCTTATTTATTCTTGCACCAAGCCACACCACAATCGCTCCCAATTCAGTAGCTTCTCCCTCCCATTTACTTAATCCTTGTAGCTATGCCAACTCTTGGGAAGGCCTATAAGTGCTAGCCTTACCATGTCATCTTCTACAAATGTAATACCAACACTCCCAAGTTCATCCCAACATTGGTTGAACCTATTCAACTACTGTGGTATTGTGTCGCCCGTCTCCATCTTGATCTTTCGAAGCTTGTCCTCCAGTGCCATCTTCTTGTGGTCAATGTTGTTCTAAAACAAGTCTATCAAGGCTTGCCACATTGCATATGGGGTATCCTTCCCATGGACATTAGAGACAATATGTGCTCAAACTCCTTCTAGTATGATCCTCCTCACCTTTGCCACACATTTCTTCCACACTACCAGATCTTAAGCATTAATTGTTGGAGGCTTAGGAATATTATCGTCTATGAATTCCTTCAACCATTTATCTTCCAAAACTACCTCCATCATGTCCTTCCAAGCAATATAATTCGATCTACTCTCAAGGACATACTTGAGTCTCAATCCATAGAACAACGTCCTGCTAACTCTAAAGAATGATACTCAAAATTTGATTCACCTGCAAAGACAAACTCAAATTATTCTCTTCTATTGTGATTCTTGCTCTAATACCATGTAGAAATTCCTTGTATATTCAAACTGCTTATGTAATTTGATAAAACAAAAGACTTGAATCTACTCTACTTATTAACAGAAACAATTAAACAATTGAGAAATCACAACAAAAACATAAGACAAGATTCAATCACATATGATCATAGATTTATCTAAGGGGAAAGAAACTGCTCAAGACCCCTTCCTATATGATTGCATTAGTAAAAAAATAGAGAATAAATACGATTCTTTCTCAAGCCCAAGCAACCTTTGCACTAGTGTAATGTGTCTCACTACTTCCTAACAAGCTATCGTTAATACTTAACCAAATCCAATTCTACCCAAGTCCCTATTTCCTTACATTGTTCCTCAAGGAATTATCCCCCTATTAATTAGGGAAATTTCCAATTAGAATTGTGCAATCCCTGTAGGCTCTTCTCTAACTGCATGCACCACTAGTACAATTTGGATAATTATACAACTGATAGTACATTTCCCTTAAAATCCAATATCAACTGGGTAACTCAAATTGCATGCATGCATGATTTAATTAATGTTGATTGATCAATTAACAGGTTGAACACTGAAGTTCCACCCCACTACTAGACCTCCTACTAGTTCCTCCAATAGTTGGAACTATTTTAACTAACCTTAACTCAATTGAACTGAATTAAATTTTTAAGAAAGAACTGAAATTAACTCGGCCTAGGCTCCTAAAATTTAGGAATCACTATACACAACTCAAGTTAAGCCCACAACTCGAATTAACTAAGCTAAATGAATGATAACAACTTAGTTAACTCATTCAAGTTGTCTTGTGATGTGGAATTTCGATTTTCTCCTTATTTAATTCAAGGAAAAATTAAATTAGGAATTTTTTGCTACACTTTCAACGTGGTGGACTTGGGGAAGGGATAGGTTTCCTTATTATAAGTCCAAATAGGTATTTGGAAACTTGGAGGGAAATAAAAACTCTTGGGAAAACCACAAGGCTTTGAGATATCCTTGGGTAGTCGAATTGAACACCATGTAAGGGTAATGACACAACTTGATGGTCCACTGGAGTAGAGAAAGGGGTTCATTAATTGAGTTGTATGATCCAATGGGAGATGCAAGACTATTGGTAGGAGGCAGATGGGTTGGCACCTTGGCCTAGTTATATTTGTTACTGGTTATGTGCCTAGCTTTAGGTAATTTTTTTATCTTGTGGGGTTGAAAACTAGCTTGGGGGTGACCTTTGCTGATAAAATACTAGTGTGGTCTATAGCTGGGTGGAACATATAATATATATAGTCAGTCAATGCCCCTATCAAGAAAAGCAATTTTATTTTCTATCTAACATTTTCTTTCATTGTATTAATTCCCATATATGTGTGATACTTTGTGTTATATGATTCTACATGTTTTCTGCATTATATGTAACCTCTAAATGAAATAATTGCATGACGAAATATGATATACTTTGTGGGATATCAGAGGATAAATGAAATTGTAATGTGTATATGACGAGTTTGAATGAATTTCCTTATACTACACCATCCCAACATGCACCTAGGTGGCGAGGTACATTACAAGTTTGGCAAGATGTGCATTCTCATGCCCTTTACAAAGACCATCATTGGGAAAGAAGTAGCAAAATGTTCTTTGGATAGGTATGGGTGCACTTTATAATACCAAGGAGGATTATTTTAGACAAGGACACTAGATTCTTAGTGCATTTTGGACTAAATTGTGGGATAACAAAATGCAAAGTTGAAGAGATCTACAACATTCCATCCAAACATATGGGAAAGCGAAAGTAGTCGATGGGGCTTTGGTGTAAATTCTGAGGGGTTACAATTAGAAGCATCCAAGGAACTAGGTTGAAAATATGGTATATATGCAACAGTCTTATAATAGATCAATTCACACTTCTATTGGTAAGACCCCATTTGAAACTTGTTTTTGGATTTGCAATGTTCACCTTTGGATATTGCATATGGACAATAAGGAGGAGAGAGGGAGGATCTCACAAGGGATGCTTTAGGGGAAGAGAAATTTGTTGAGAATATTAGGTAGATCCATTTTCAAGTATAGGGGACACTAAATAAGTAATCGAAAGAGGTACAAAGTTAGGCATGACCAACACAGACAAAAAAAAAAGGTTATGCAAAGTGGGAGACAAAATATGGTTATAGTTGAAGAATAAGAGGCTACAAGGTCCTAATAAGAAAATCAAGGTTTTGCAATATGGTCCTTTCGAGACACTGGAAAAGGTGGAAGATAATTCCTATTGACTGAGTCTACCCATATGCATGCGCATTTACTTAGGTGTGAATGTGGAAAATATAAAACTATATGAACCATTCATGCTAGATTAAGCAAAGGAATATATACTACCTTCCATACAAGACTTATTTCTATATGTTTAGGGAAAGTTGATAAAAGATACAATTTCGTAAAAGAGGTCTAGAATTATAAGACATTTATATCATGACATTTGGTAGATTGGGTTGAAAGGACAACTTCCAGGAAAGGCTAAATGTACCGCAGGAGGAAGTGAGAGGAAAAATTTACTCACTTAATTCAGTAAAATATTTTGGGGACCAAAAGCCTCCCAAAATAAAGAAGTATGATTCAGATTATATTGCTATATTTTTTTCTTCCATATCATTGTTTTTAAGGTGGAAACATGAGAGAAATCAACTTCTAGGAGCAATTTTAGCGATGATACCCAACTTGGAGAAATGGTCTCAAAAACCTTTTAGGGCTAGTTTAAGGCCTTAAATGATATTTTTTGGGGTAAACCTTTCTTACTTAAAAGAAACACCCCCTGACGATATTCTACACATAGAGACCCTTCCAATAGTCCAAGAAAAACATTAATCAAAGTTCAAATGCAGGTGTTATGCCTCCTAGAAGTTGATCTATTTTGTTTGACCACCACGATTCAAGAGGATGTCAAGTCAGCCCATCTAACTCATCGAAAAATGTCTAACCATGTGGGGATTATGAAGAAGACTCTAGAAAGGTGGACTTATAGCTCATGTTCAAGATTAAATGGGTCAAATTTAACCCCCAATTGGCTATCAGGTTGTGTTATGACCAGGCAACTAGGAGGAAAGGGGGTTCCATTCTATGTTCTTGCGTTTTGTTCCATAGTTAAGTAGAGTAGCTAAGTACGAATATAGAGAGAGTATAATAGAAGGGGTTTGTTTTATGTAGAAAACCATAGGCCACAAACCTTATATAATTCCATTGAGAGTGCCTTCTTCTTTGTATATGCATCATTTCCATTCCACACAAAAGACAACAAAGCAACCTCACTTTTCAACTAGTTTTTCTCTCAAAAATGTTTCCTAGATCATATCTTGGTGTTCATGGTGTTTGGTGTGTTTTTCTATTTCAATATTCCTAATTTTCTACATTTTATCTATTGCATGCAGAAGTAGAAAAACACTAACTAATAAATATATAAATCTAAGGAAACTAAACCCTTATAGTATAGATTTCAAATTTCAATTTATTTTTATTAGATATGTTGTGATGAACTATCCAATGGAATATCCATGATAATTTATATATAAATTTAAAGAATAAAATTAACTTGTTGGGATGAAAGAGTTTGTCTCCTTTGTGACACTAAGGGTGTTGAAGATGAAAAACACTCTATGTTAGAATTCCTTACACACGTTGAGATTAAATTAGCTTCAAAAATATTTGTCACACGACCAACCTTCCTAACTTTTTAGCTCAACAAAACTATGGTGATCTTGGAAGGTTTCTTATAATGCTAATTATGGCAATCTCAGAACACTTATTTTAATGTTTTTTTAGCACAAAAGTAAAATTCTTAAAATGTTGAAGCACTCCTTTACCTTCTTAAAGTATTATAAGTCAATTTAATCATCATTATCATTACTAACATTTAAAATTAATCTATATATTTCCATAAGTTATTAACAATTTAAAAAATAAAATAATAATAAAATTAAGTGCCACCCATGATGGGTGGAAATGTAATGCGATGAGGAGGGTGTTGATTTTTTGTAGCTCGATGGGTACTTCTACATAATACTTGTATCTAGGGATCCAAAAGCAGCTCACATTCTCCTTAAAACACTTGCTCTAATGTGAGCTAGTTGCTAATGTAACTTAGCCTAAGTCTAACTTAGGGAAAAACACATATTAATGTGTTGCCTTATTGAGCTAAAAGAGACTCAGGAAAGATAAAGTAATTTACTTTAGTGAATTTTTTTAATCTTAATTTTTTATCTCAAGTGAGATGAGATCTAATATCGACCATTATTTACTTTAATATTAGGGTTAGTGTTAAGGATTTAGCTCAATGTGAAGTTATAGAAGCAAGGCTAGGGAGAGAGAAAAGGCACAACATACAACAACACTGGTATTAAGAGGAGGAGGAGTGTGATACTATAGAATGACGAGTCTAAGGAAGTACATGAGAGATCTTTGAGATACATATATGCCAAGGAGATTGAGCACCAATCTATGGTATATTTGTTTGATCAAATCAAAGGAATTTGTACTTTTGTATTTTCTCAGTTCGACCATTTTCCTAGGGTGGGAGGCCAAGTAAGTTCTAAGGTTATTTTAATGAAGAACCATGATTGCGTAGAAATTTGTTGTGTTCTTCTTATTGAGTTTGATATATTTTATGCCACTGGATTTTATTGTTTTAGGAACTTGTTTATGCATTTAAATTAGTAGATCAATTTTTATACTAGGAATTTTAGTGCCAGGTGCTAGGTTTGTAGAAATCTAACATGGCATTAGAGTAGTAAACTTTGAAAATGGATCTTTGAATCACCTAAGAAGTCAAGTTAGTAAAATATCATCGGGGCAAGGTCAAGGCCACGATCGTACAAGGCATAGTTTTGTTTTTTCCTTTCAAGGCTAAAGGAGATTAACCATATAGATCCATACCGCTATAAGAAAATGATTTTTTTTTACAGTGCAAGGGGGATGAAGAATTTTTTTTATTTGTGTTGAGAATTAATTTACAAAAATATAGTAGGTGGCCAACAAGACCAATGACCCACCCAGCCACCACACCTAACAAATGTTAAGTAGCCATCAAGAGGGATTTGAGGAAAAGATGGCGGAAACAATGAAGAGTTAGCCTGGTAGCCCACAAGGAGACCAACTGCCATGAGAAGTAGTCAAATCACATGTAGGTGAAGGAAAATATAATTGTCCATGGAAGAAACATATTTGAGTAGTAGAGAAGATCAAAAAAAGAGAAGGATTCGTGGAGTTTGAGTCAATTGCAGCAGTAGCATGTGTCGCAGTGATGAAGCGGTAGATATAGGAGGGATTCTGAGCAAAGGTCCGTAGAGCTCGAGATTGGATATAAACACGTTATGGTGTATTAGGGCCCACAAAGGACAATACATCAAGAATGAGAGGATCCAATGAGGACATAGCAGGCCCCAAATGGATAGCTAATCGTGAGCAGTTTGTTGACTTGCTACCACTGTGGAAATTCCAGCAGTCGATAGTAGAGGCAGAGCACATGAGCTGCTAGGGTTGTGGGGCTTGTGTGCACGAGTTGAAAGGAAGCACATGACATGCCATAGGAATGTACGTCGAGACAAAGCCACTAATGGGTTACACATGCAAGGGCAAAGTAAGTCATGGACATACCATGACAAGGTGAAAAAACTGTGTAGATTTTGTAGATTTGATGACCAAGATTTGCAACATCAGAGAACTAAGAAAATTATTTTTGGTAGGATTTGATCAGTTGGAAAAAGATGGTTGGTAGTCTCAGGTTTGAATATCATTTATATGGTACATCTAACTATAGTATTTGTAACCACCACCCCACATTTACCCGCTTTTACAAGCTCTCTAGGGTAAACATGAGCTGAGTGCTACTGTGACATCACCCGAACTCCAAGTTCTAGTTATGGAAGTGGGGCCTACAATCTGAAAACTTATTGACACCTCTCAGGAGAACTCAATCACCCAATAGTCAGTCCACAACCTATGATAATTAGATCTTGAGTTGGAACTTCCTTTTCACAAACCTAACACCCAACTACATGTACAATAAGCAAAGAGTGTGGTTATGAGGCCTTCATTGCATGCACACGCCTGCTTTCATGTGGTTATGACCTAAATCCTTCAGTTTAGAGCCAATGGTTCTAAGTTCTGAACCACTTTGCCAAGATAGCCTCCAGACTGCTGCCTAAAGCTCCTTGTAACTTACCAGAATCACAATTAAGATGATAGCAATGCCAAAAATTCAAACTTGAAGTTGAAACTTGACCTAGACTACCTAGAACATGATAGACATTTCAATGTATATATGGTTTCAACACCCTCAATTTCCATTGTGAAAAGTTCACCAGTCAAACTTGTGATTTCAATGAATCACTTCATGATTCTAGACAAAATAGATCATAAAATAAACCAAAAAGCTTTCCAAAAAGTCTCACTTAGAAACTACTTGAAAGAAATTTATTATATATTTTAATAGGAAGGTTGAGTGAAAAAGAAAACAAATAAAATAATTAAAATAATTTTTAATTTACTAGGAAAAAAGAAAGAGAAATCAATTAAAATAATGTATAAATTGTAACACATCCAATATACCAAGATAAAAAAAAAAAAAAAAAATTACTATTACTTCAAATACCTTAGTAATAATTTATACCTTGATAATTTGACATGGCAGTGAAATATATATTAACAATACAAATGACCGAATATAATTTCATTGTTTTAAAACATATATGTGCAGTCAAATCTGAGCATTACAATTGATGGCTTAATAAACCCTGAGGGAATACATGTACGCAATATTAACATCATTATGGTCATAATTTATGAAGATAGTACTACGCATTTATTATATGTTTGTCGTCATTCACATAATCCCGTCATCTATGTATGATTTAATAAAGGCCTGGTTGTCCTGGCTGGGTGGCAATCAGATCCGCTATGAAATAAACTACATTTGTATTTTCCTTGGGATTCACTTACCTAATCGACGGTGTTGGTTGATCTGAAGGTTTAATCGGTACTTGTGGCTTTATTCATTCAAATTTCAGTGGTTTTACTCCTATACAGCATTATGCCATTCCAATACCTCATTGGTCTTCGACTCTGGTCTGGCCTAGAGCATGGGTTTTTGATTCTTCTGGTTGCTTCTCTCGTCATAGGTATTGGTCTCTTCCTTAGCTCCACCTCTCAGAGTCTGGCTACTTATGGACACTATCTATCTCCCACCATAGGTTCTTTTGTGACAAGCCTTTGAACTGCTATACTAGGGTTTTTCCTCTATTCGCTTCATGATGGTAAGCCTTAGTCATTTATTTGTACCTCGTTCTATTACTAATATTTTTTTTCATTCTTGATGAGTTCTTAAGAAAACTAATCTCAGCTTCTTTTTTGTATTTTCCAGTGTCGAGGTTTGCAGAGGGTACCATGGTGGAAACCCTCCTTCCAACTTGGTCTTTCTAGATAAGGAAACCCTTCTGCTCCTAGTATTTATCCTTCACTATTCTTAAGTCGGCATGACTTCGTGGCCATAGAGTCGGAAATAAGTATAGAGACTTGGTATCAATTTCTTGAGGAAAATTCCTCGGCTTATGGGGCTTTCATACCCTCTATTTAGTTTCTTTTTTGTTGTAAATTAGTGAAATCAACCATACGTAAAAGTTTTCAATAGTATGTGAAGTAAGTGGTTCGACCACATAATAACATTTTGGACAACTTTCTTGGTTTTCTGCTTTCATACAAGCAGTTTTATGGAAAACCTTAGAAGAGGAATGTATATTTTGTGTGACTACTGTTAACATCTTTATCCTTCTGTTATAACATGGTGCGAGCTAGATTTCCAATTCTATGATTGAATCTTCTGCTTTTTGGTGTGGGTTTATAGTAGCGAGTCGAACCTGTGGAGGGTTGAACTCTTTTCTTTTCATTTAAAAATTTATATTAATTTATGGCGAGGGTTTGGGGTTTTCTGATATTTAAGGCTCATTCAAGTTTTCTATGGGGAGCTAGAAATGGCTCATAATTTCTCAGTTTCCGTTTTTATTTATTATATGCTCATAACATGAGTGTTTTCCGATGTTTGAACTTATTTTCCATTGTTAAAGTATATATCTCAGTCAAAACCCTATTGCTAGTGTTGGAATGACCTCATAGATACCTGCCACTCTTATTAGTTTCTTAGTTTTGTCTGATTAACTCTATAATTTGTAAATCGCTAAAGTTTGAATCGTTCTGATAGTTCAATGTAAATTGCAAATAGAAACAGAGGTTTCGTACATTTAAAACTTGCGTTATACAATCAAAGTCCTGTATTCTAAGAATCTTTTCTTTTAAGGAGGCTTTACTCTGTTATGGAAAAATGGATAGCCAAATTTCTTTCACACTTAACTCTTAGGAAAGATGGTCATATAGATTTTCCCCTCCAGATGGATTTATAACTTTAAGAAATAAACTTCATTGCTCTTAACTGCTTTTCAATACTAAGAATTGTGAATACTAGCTTTGCGATTCTGGGCTTGTTTGCGATTCAATTATCACTTACCTATAAATACTACTTTCAGGAAGAATTATTACTTATCTTGGGTGCTACTCCCAGCTTTTGGTTTACATAGACCTGCACAACTGCACTTATTTCCTCCCAACCATGAGACTCTCTATGCCAGAGATTCTCCCCTTGTGCTTCCCTGAACCAGGGAACTTTCTCATCTTAGAGATTATGTGTATAATCAGCTATCTGGTCTTAACCATACATAGCTCTTCTAGAACTGCTTGACCTCTCAGCACAGTCTTTTCTCTCACTTATCCTTTTTTTGATCTCAGATACTCAATCCTCTTGATCTTTTGTTCTTTCTTTTTTAAATACCCTCGAAGATTTAGTTTTTTCTTTTCTTGGAACATGTAACTATCTCTTTTAACTAATTAATCAAAAGAAATAGTAATTTACTAATAACTACAAAATTCCTTTCCATAACTTAATTTAAGGACAATTTATAATTAACAAAATAATAGCTCTGTTTGGGCTGCAGGAAAACAAATATTTACACTAATGGGGGGATATTACATCTCCCCCCTAACATGGAACATTGTCCTAATGTTCTTCTTCCATAAAGAAACCCAGAAAGTTTTATTTCATAACCTGCTCATCTTCCCAGGTGGCCCCTTTCGGCCCATAGTGTTGCCACTGCTCTTTAACCTAGGTGATAACTCATTTCCGCAACTTTACTTCTCTTCGATCTAGTATAACTAGAGGTTCGACCAAGAACTCGCCTTCCAGTTTGACCTGGACATACTAACAAATGCATTCAATCTTTGATGAGTTTATATATTTACATTCTTAAAGAGAGACTATATATGTATTCATATACTACCTGAATGTCTTGCCATTTGATTACATGATTAGCGTCATAAACATATTTCTTAAGTAGAGAAACATGAATACATTATGTACGCAAATGTGACTAGGTAAGGCAAGTTGGTAAGCCACGGGCCTGATTCAAGCCAAGATTTCAAAGGGTCCACAAAATCGAGGTGCTAATTTAGCACACCTGGTCCATTACAAGGTACTTTTCTTGGCTTTCACTCGAATGTAGACATGATCCCCTACCTGGAATTCCCGAAAGCTCCTCTTTTGACCAACAAAGTTCTTTTTCCGATCTTGAACAACTTTTAAATTGGTTCCTACATTTTTCACCATCTCCTCCATCTCTTCTTACATATCTGGTCCTAGTAACAGCTTATCCTCCGATCCACTCCAACTTAAGGGTGTCCTGCACTTGCACCTGTATAATACCTCAAAGGGACTCATTCGTAAGGATGCATGGTACCCGTTGTTATAAGCAAACTCTACTAGGTGCAGATAATCTTCCCATTTTGTGGGCTATTGCATGACAATAACTTGATTCACTCTTTCAGTTTGTCCATCTGTTTGCAGATGATAGGTTGTACTGAAGTGCAGTTGTGTGCCCAATCCTTCAAAGAGGACTTTCCAGAAGGCTAATCTAAATTTTACATCTCAATTGGAAATGATCATCTTAGGAATTCCATGCAGTTTAAAAATGTTCTGCATTAAAAATGTTAACAATTTGGACTGCTTTGTACATTGATTAGACAGGTATAAAATGAGAAGATTTGCTCAATTTGTCCACCACCACAATTATAGAGTCATTTTGCTTTCTTGATTTAGGCAGCCCGGTAATGAAGTTAAATGATATTTCTTCCCATTTCCATTCTGGGATGGGCAAGGGGTGAAGTAATCCTACTGGATGTTGGTGCTCAGCTTTCACTTGCTGGCACTTCAAGCATTTGGCTAAGTATTCAACCACCTCTTTCTTCATACCAGGCCAGGAAAATTCCTTCCGCAATGTGGAAATCATATTTTGGTATCCAAGATGGCTTGCATAAGGAATCTTTTGGTATTCATAAATCATCTTTTGGTATCTGAGATGGCTTGCATAAGGAATCTTGTGGTATTCATCTAAGATTAAATTTTTAAGATGTTGCTGATTAGGCACATATATCCTTTTCCTATAAATCAACAAATTTTATGCATTTATTTCATAACCCAATTGTTGTTCATGGCTATTAGGAATTTTTGCTTGCTGCCATAAATGTTTATATGTTGAATCCTACATGGTTGATTCTTGAATCTGTCTAAAAAAAATAGTTCATGATTCACTAAAAGAGATTTCATATAAGTAGCTTATCTTCTGGCTTAAAGCATCTGCCACGCGGTTTTCTTTTCCTTTTAAATGTTTGATTTAAAAATCAAATTCGCTCAGAAAATCTGCCCAACGTGCTTGCCTAGCATTTAAAGTTGGTTGTTTGAAATAATTAATCAGATTATGGTGGTCAGTCATTAACATAAATTTCTTACCTAATAGGTAATGTCACCACATTTTCAAAGCATGTATGATCGTCGTCAGCTCCAAATCATATGTTGAATACTTTTTCTCATATTCTTTAAGTTTCCTTGACTCATAAGCCACTACTCTACCTTATTGCATTAATACTCCGCCCACACCTTCCTTACTAGCATCTGTGCAAACCACATATTCTTTGATGGGGTCAACAATGCTCAGAATAGGTATCGTAGTCAGAAGGTGTTTGAGTTGGTCAAAACTCCTCTGACAGTCAGGGGTCCATCTGAGAGTATTTTCTTTCTTTTGTAAGGAGGTAATAGGATATGCCACTCTAGAGAAACCCTCCACAAATCTGCGCTAATATCCAACTAGGCCCATGAAGGATCTTATATCAGCTACATCATTTGGTACCGGCCACTCCATAATGATCCTTAACTTTTCTGGACCTACTGCAATTCCATCCTTCGTGATGACATGTCCCAAGTATTGGATTTGTTCCTTAAATAAATCGCATTTATTGTACTTGGCGTGTAGTTGATGCTTTCTTAGGAATTGCAACACAATGCAAAGATGCTCCTTATGCTCCTCCATATTCCGAGAGTAGATCAGTATGTCATCAATGAAGATTAATACAAATTTGTCTAAGTATTGATGGAATATGCTATTCACTAGACACATGAAGGTAGATGGGGCGTTAGTTAGCCCGAAAGGTAAAACCACAAACTCATAATGACCATAACGCGTTCTGAATAATGTTTTTGTAATATCTTCCTCCTTTATCCTAATTTGGTGATATCCAAAATGGAGATCGATCTTTGAGAAGATGGTTACCCCTTTCACCTGGTCAAATAACTCGTCTATATGGGGAATGGGATATTTGTTTTTAATGGTCAGCTTGTTTAGTTGGTAGTAATCCATGCACATTCGCAGGGTTTCGTCTTTCTTTTTCACAAATAATACCAAAGCTCCCCAAGGGGACACACTGGGGTGGATATACTTCTTATCAAGCAATTCCTAGAGTTGCATTTTTAACTCTGTTAGTTTTGGTATGCTCATTCGATAAGGTGCTCATGAAACTAGTGCAGCCCCTAAATTAACTCGATGGTAAAGTCTATGTCTCTTTTTGGGGGTAGGCCTGGTATTTCTTCAAGAAATACATCTGGAAAATTTTGTATCATAGGTATATTTTCTAGGGATACTAATTTATCTTTTGATTCAGCATACCCTATTTGGATGACATATACTTGACAACTTTTTCAGATGCATTTGGCTAGCTCGGAAGCTATTATAAGCCTTAATTGTAGAGGTTTCTACACTCCTTGAATTTCCTATCTCTCTCCTACTTCATCTCGGAAGTTAACAGTTTTTGTCTTACAATTTATGAGGGACTAGTGTTTCTCCAACCAGTCCATGCCTATAAGAATGTCGTACGACCCTAGGGGTAACACATTCAGATCAGGTGTAATAGGTTAACTAGCTATTTTTAAGGGACAATTGCTTACTTTAGACAAAACTCTTCTCTTTGCTCCCGTGGCTAGTTGAACTAACCATGGATTTTAAAATTTAACAACTTGTAATTTACATATTTCCACTATTCTGGGGCTAATGTAACTTAATGTGGCCCCGGGGTCTATTAAAATAGAACAGGTCTGTTAAAAAATAGTACCTTCAAATTCAACCACGGTTGGTTGAAATTTTGCCTTATGATCTTCAAGAGCTGCGTTAATTTTAGGGATGCTCCTTGCCACTTCTCTCACCATGGATGCCTCCTGAATTTGAGAGATCTAATCTACTCCCTTGCGGTGGGGACAATTTTTGACGTAATGCAGACCTCCGCATCCCCAACACTGCACAGGTGGTCTGTTAGTGAAATCTGCTTCATTTCTGCCATCCTATTCATTTATTCTGGTTTCAGCTGGTACCTTAAATCTGGGTTTATTCATATTTCGATTAGTTTGAACTTTATACATTCCTTTGTTATTGGTGTCCTTATTCCCCTTGTGGCTGGGAATAAATTTATTTCCCTTTTTGTCAGCCCACTTCTTGCTCGTGTCACTCTTGGGTTTATTTTGCTAATGACTTCATCCATAGTTTTTGGGTTGTCAAATTCCAGCCTTTACTTCATGAACAACGGAAGACTGCTCATAAATCATTGTACTTTAGCCTTCTCTTCACAAATATACAAGACATACTGCAATAATGAGGTAAATTTTGTCATAAACTCGTCCATGGTCATTTGGCCCAGCCAGAGGTCATGGAATTATTTTTCTTTCTCGTCATAAAAACTTTCAGTCAAATATTTTTATTTAAAATACTTATGGAATTTCTCCCAGGTTATATTTTACTCATTGACCCCATGGACTGTTTTTACTTCTTCCCACCACAAGGTGGATTTCCCTTGAAGTTGGAAAATGGCCAGATGGGCCTTCAAATTGTAATCATACTCGTACAACTAGAAATACTTATTCATATTAATTAACCATGCATCTGCTGCCTCTTCTTGTTCTCCATCAAAGAGGGGAGACTTGATTTTCTGAAATTCTCCTTGGACTTCGATCTTCTGTTTTTTCTGAGTCTTGTGATCGGACTCATTACCTGATTCTTCTTCTCAGTTTTCTTCACCTCCTTTCATTTCCACATTTTTAGTCTAGAATTCTTATTCTCTAGTGGTATGGTCGTGTTCGGGGCTGGGAAATAGTGGTCAGTGATTCTATCTATCTGATAGGCTTTTAAGAATATTTTCTTGTTCCTGCGTCAATCTTTCATTGTCTACCCGGAGTCGGGCCATTTCTCCTTTCAATTCTTGCACATTCGCCTGGATGTCTATGTTGGGATTCTGCAGCTCATCCCCTAGCTGCACCCAGACCTCGGGATTGCCTTCTTGAAATGGTGTTGGTCCTGCCCCTAATACAGAACCGTGTGGTGGATGTCTAGTTTGCCTCATACTGACTTTTTTTGTCTCCTGTATGCAAAACATCAAATTTGTTATTCTTTATTCCAGACGTCTTAGTTTTGGAAATGTGAGCGCTCTGATACCATATGTAACACATACATATAACAGTAAAAAAAAATGCTATTACTTCAAATACCTCAGTAATTATTTATACCTTGATAATTTGACATGGTAGTGAACTATATATTAACAATACAAATGACAGAATATAATTTCGTTGTTTTAAAACATATCTGTGCAGTCAAATCTAAACATTGCAATTGATGGGTTAATAAACCCTGAGGGAAAACATGTACGCAAGATTAATATCATTATGGTCATAATTTATGAAGATAGTACTGCGCGTTTATTATTTATCTGTCATCGTTCAGATAATCCTACCATCTATGTGTGATTTAATAAAGGCTTGGTTGTCCTGTCCAAGTGGCAATCAGATCCGCTATGAAATAAACCATAGCTGTATTTTCCTTAGGATTCACTTACCTCATCAATGGCGCTGGTTGATATGAAGGTTCAATTGGTACTTGTGGCTTTAGTCCTTCAACTTTCGGTGGTTTTACTCCTGTTCAGCATTGCGCCATTCCAATACCTTACTGGTCTTCAACTCTACTCTGACCTAGAGCATGGGTTTCTGATTATTCTAGTTGTTTCTCTCGGCATAGGTACTGGTCGCTTCCTTGGCTTTGCCTCTCGGAGTCTGGATGCTTATGGAGACTATATATCTCACACCATAGGTTCTTCTGTGATAGGTGTTTGAACAGCTATACCAAGGTTTTCCCTCTATCTGCTTCATGATGGTAAGCCTTAGTCATTTATTTGTGCCCCGTTCTATTACTAATAGTTGTTTTTAGTTTCGATGAGTTCTTAAGAAAACTAATCTCAGCTTCTTTGTTGTCTTTTCAGGTTTTGAGGTTCCCAGAGAGTACCATGGTGGAAACCCTCCTTCCAGCTTGGTCTTTCCAGATAAGGAAACCCTTCTGCTCCAGGTATTTATCCTTCACTATTCTTAACTCGGCATGGCTTTGTGGCCACAGAGTGAGAAATAAGTATAGAGACTTGGTATCGATTTCCTGAGAAAAATCCCTCAGCTTATGGGGCTCTCATACCCTCTGTTTAGTTTCTTGTCTTTCGTAAATTAGTTAACTCGTCCATATGTAAAAGGTTTAGATAGTATGTGAAGTAAGTGGTTCGACCACATAATAACGTTTTTGGATAGATTTCTTGGTTTGCTTCTTTCATACAAGTAGTGTTATGGAAAAACTTGGAAGAGGAATGTATATTTTGTATGACTACTGTTAACATTTTTATCCTTCTGTTATAACATGGTGCGAGCTAGATTTTCAATTCTATGATTGAATCTTCTTCTTTTTGGTGTGGGTTTATAGTAGCGAGTCGAACCTCTGAAGGGTTCAAATCTTTTCTTTTCATTGAAAAGTTTATATTAATTTATGGCGAGGGTTTTGGGTTTGCTGAGATTTAGGGTGCATTCAAGTCTTCTATGAGGAGCCAGAAATGGCTCGAAATTTCTCAGTTTCTACTTTTATTTCTTATAACCTCATAACATGAGTGTTTTCTGATGTTTGAACTTATTTTCCATTGTTAAAGTATATATCTCAGTCAAAACCCCGTCGCGGGTGTTGGAATGACCTTATAGATACGTGCCACTCTTATTAGTACCTCAGTTTTGTCTGATTTAACTCTCTAATTTGTAAATCTCTAAAGTTTGAATCATTCTGATAGTTATGTGTAAATTGCAAATAGCAACAGAGGTTTTTTACGTTTAAAACTTGGATTATACAATCAAAGTCCTGTATGCTAAGAATATTTTCTTTTAAGGAGGTTTTACTCTGTTATGACAGAATGGATAGCCAGAGTTCTTTCACACTTAACTCTTAGGAAAGATGGTCATACATAGTTTCCTCTCCAGATGAATTTATAACTTTAAGAAATAAACTTCATTGCTCTTAATTGCTTTTCAATACTAAGACTTGTGAATACTAGCTTTGTGAATTTGGGCTTGTTTAAGATGTTTGCCACTACTTTATGATTACTACATTTCTCATTGAAAGACTGTAGGTGATTCTCTGTTTTATTATGCCTTTGTTAAACTAGGGTACTATCGAGAAACCCCATACCCAAGTTAAAGCAATTAAGTAAATATATTAATTAATGACTCAGAAAGAAATACTCCTTTAATTCCTATGAATTCAAATCTTTACTTTAGAAATTATCAATCAAAACTTTACTTCAAAAATTATCAATTATCACAAAGCAGAATTATTACTTATCTGGGGTGCTACTCCCAACTTTTGGTCTACCAAGACCTGCACACGTGCACTTGTGGGACTCTCTATGCTAGAGATTCTCCCCCCGTGCTTTTATGAACCAGGGAACTTTCTCGTCTTAGTTAGAGATTATGTGTATAGCTTTTGGTCTACCAAGACCTACACACATGCACTTGTGGGACTCTCTATGCTAGAGATTCTCCCCCCATGCTTCCATGAACCAGGGAACTTTCTCGTCTTAGTTAGAGATTATGTGTATAATCAACTATTTGGTCTTAACCAGACATAGCTCTTCCAAAAGTGCCCGACCTTTATCTCACTTATCCTTTTTCTTATCTCAGATACTTAATCCTCTTGATCTTTTGTTCTTTCTTTTTTAAATACCCTCCAAGACTTAGTTTTTGGTTTTCTTGGAATAGGTAAATGTCTCTTTTAACTAATTAATCAAAAGAAACACTTATTTACTAATAACTACAAAATTCCTTTCCATAACTTAATTTAAGGACAATTTATAATTAACAAAATAATAGTTCTCTTTGGGTTGCAATGAAACAAATATTTACGTTGATGGGGGGATATTACATAAATAAAGGGAAAATAAAATAAAATAATGTATAAAATTTACTATGTATTTTAATAAAAAAAACCCAAGGGAAAAAATATAGATAAAAAATTAAAAATAATGTAGAGATTTGATTCTTTTATTTTAATTAAAAAATATAATCATAAAATTAATATTTAAATATAAAAATTAAAATAATAATAAATTATTAAAATATGATTAAATGAAAAAGCCGAATAGTTAATTGGGGTTATTTCTAGTGGTTGGGTGGAATGGTTATTATTTTTGGGACTCACTTTCAAATCTTGGCTAGTGACATGATATGCCTTGATAAATATTGTTGTAATGGCTTAGAGGCTATGGGGAGGAAAAAATAAAAGTAAAATAAACTATCTATAAAATGGGGAAAGAAAAAAAATTAGTATGCGATTAACATAATATATAAAACCCATTATTTATTTAAAAAAATAAAATAAACATAAAACTTAAAAAGTGCTTCCCTTATTCATAATTTATATCAAATATTTTCAAGCACAATCACATTCACAACACCTTTCCATTTTTATAAAAAAATTGTGATAAATTTTTAATATAAAATATAATATAATAATGAAAATTCCATATGTATTTAATAAACGTGTGAACAGCTAATTAAAGAGAAAATAATTATATTTTTTAAAAATAAAATAATGACGTATTAATATTTAAATATCAAAATAAAATAACAAAACTTTAATATTTAAATATAAAAATTAATGTAGTGTTGCTCGTATCTTAAGAGAAGCGTGTACACTTTTAAGTAGCTATTCGTAGATTTAACCCAAAAATAATGTACTATACTCTTAGAAAAGTGAAGTTGGAAATATTCATCGCAGATACTGAAAGGTTTTAACATTTCAAAACGTGGAATAAGCATTTGTGAAATGACAAGGAAAAACAAAACCAAAAAAATATAGTATGTAAAAACTGTAGTATTTGTAAAGTGATAGAAAAGATGGATGAAAAGAGATTATAAATAGTGCAAAAACAGAGGTAAAAAGAAAAAGAAATATAAATAGTGTAAAAAGTCTAGTATCTGTAAAGTGATAGAAAGATTACAGATAATGTAAAAAAAACAGTTTAGTTATTAGACCTTAATTTGAAGGTACACATGTAAAATTAAAAAATATAAAATATAAAACTTTGCTCAACAAAATTTACGAGAAAAGATGTCAAAAAAAGCCAGAAATGGCGTAGAAGACACAAAAGGGTTTGGATAGATCTGACTAAGATGGATGCCAAAATAACATGGGAAAGAAAAAATAAATTTATGATCAGATTTATTTAAGTATTGAGGGTATTTCACACAACTTAGTCGTGTAACCCACTTTGTAGATAGAGTTAACATATATGAAGGTAGTATATCCATATTTCTAGTTAGTTGGCAATAATAAGGGTTAAAGAATCTATGTTGTGTTATTATTATCAAAAATATTGAAATATAGATATGAATGACTTTTTACATTGTGTAATTTATATATATAATATATATATATATTTCTAATTAGTTGGCAATAAATAAGGGTTAAAGAATTTATGTTGTGTGTTATTATTATAAAAAAATTGTGTAATTATATATATATTATATATATATAAATATTGCTAGGAGAAATCTAATTTTAATTATCAGCCAGGTAGCACATCTATTTATCCAAATGTCCAGGTCAGTTTTAATTAGTCTAATTCTGTTGAATTTAGTTCAGACTCACTCCCATTGAAGAGAGCAAAAATCTCTTCTCCACCATTCCTCTTCATTCTTTGTCATTATTGAGATTGTCATTATTGAGAACAGCAAAGAGAAAAACATAAAACTCGAAAAAAAGCAATCTCTCAATTATTTTGACTAGTGTTGTCAGAGGTCATGAACGAGCTGAGCTAGAAAACTAAAAATCTAAATAATAAAAAAATAGAAAATATGGAAATTGAAAATATATACCTAAAAAACATTATCAATGCCCTTGATTATAAAAATTATTGAAGTATAGATATGAATGACTTTTTACATGGTGTAATTTATATATATAAAATTTGTTAAGAGAATCTAATTTTAATTATCAGCCCAGGTGGCACATCTATTTATCCGAGTGTCCAGGTCAGCTTTAATTAATCTAGTTCCGTTGAATTTAGTTCAGACTCACTAATATCATTTATTGATATTTTCAATATAATTTTATTTATATGGAAAAGAGCAAAAATCTCTTCTCCACCATTCCTCTTCATTCTTCGTCATCATTGAGAACAGCAAAAGGAAAAACATAAAACTCGAGAAAAAGCAATATCTCAATTTTTTTTAACTAGTGTTGTGACAGGTCATGAAGGCGCTGAGCTAGAAAACTAAAAATCTAAATAATTAAAAAATTAGAAAATATGGAAATTGAAAATATATACATAAAAAACATTAGCAATGCCCTTGATGTCTGCTCAACTGCCTTAATGACAACAAACTTTGGGAAAATACGCTGCTCAACGCATACCCTCTATATCGTGAAATGCGCTGATAACTTGAGTCAAATTTCAACAGGGGCTCCACGAAGGCTATTAAAGAAAAGTCAACCTGTCACCCGACAAACCTTTTTTTAAGAAAAGTTCTTTTTGGTAAAGAAAAGGTGTTTTTCGAATTTGTTTTAAAAAAAAAGGACTCCAATGCATATGTTGAAAAAGAAAAGATGAGTTCACGTATATTTTTTTAGTGTGTCGATATTATTCTTGTGTAATTTTAAAAAAAAATTAAAAGTTTCTTGAAAAGATTTTTTATGTGTTTTTTTAAAGGTAAAATATTTTATTCGGAAAGAAAAGTTTTTTTTTTTATAACAAAAAGTCTTTTTATTAAATTAAAAAGCGTTTTGCCAAAATATTTGTGATTTGTGAAGGTGTTGCTTTTGTGAGAAATTTGGATAAAGGTTGTATTGAAGGACAATTTATTTAAAATTCTTGAAGTTATTATACAGATTGGAAGTTGAATATGCTTGAAGTTGTGTAATAAAAAAACTATTACAGAGGTTTTTTTATCGCAGTTATGTTTGTAAAATGATTTGTTTATTGAGTCAAATTCAGTCAATGCTCAATAAATGGGAAAAGTCGAGAGGTTAAGAAAGTTGAAGCAACAACTAGAGATGTGTGAAACTTTTTTGAAAGAATTGGAAGTGAAGAGGTAAAAGGACGTCTTTGCATTGAAATGCGTAAAATAATCTGTAGATGACAACATCCTTCCCCTGATTTCAAATGCTAAGACATCCAAGAGTTTTGGGATACCCTTGAGAAGAGTTTTGGTGTAAGGGGGAGTAATTCAACTAAAGATGAAGAGATTGGTGAATCTCACTTGTTGAGCCATAAGTGGATGATGATTGTGAAAAAATTGCAAAAGAAATAGAGAAGAAGAACATAGATGCTTATGATTCCCACTGTGCGCAGCCACACGTGGAAGAAGATTTGATGAATCCAACAACAAAGCTTGTTGATGACAATGAATCTACCATTGGACCAGTCAATGTTATGGTTAACCAACAATTAATATTGTTGATGTAAAGTTTGATGAAGAATTATTGGCTAAAGATGAATGGTTGTAGATGATGCAAGAAAAACATTATATCGACATGATGGTATTCAGTGAGAGAGGCCAACTCGAACTTAAACAAGAACATAACAAATTATAGATATAAACATAAATATAGAGATGCGGCAAAAATAACACTTCATTTCATTAATTTCACAATATTGAAATATGCTAACAAACATAATGGAAATAAATTAGCTTGGGCGATGGTAGTTTATCTCTAAGAAGAGATGTGGTGAATACATGCCTCTAAACTGTATTACCATGAGGATCAAGGGCCTATTTATTATTGAACAACAAGGGAAAACCCTAAACCACCAAAACCATAACCCTAGGACATGTAACGCCAAGATTTTATGGGCCCCATTG
Organism: Pinus taeda; assembly: GCA_000404065.3. Classification (NCBI taxonomy): domain Eukaryota; kingdom Viridiplantae; phylum Streptophyta; class Pinopsida; order Pinales; family Pinaceae; genus Pinus; species Pinus taeda. The sequence continues at coordinate 215,068 of APFE031152472.1, forward strand.
GGGTTCATTGGGCAGCGAACTTCCCGAGTTCATAACTTGGTCATATTAACTTCATTTGGCACGTATGATACCTTGTTGGAAAGGTCTCTCCAAGTACTACAAGATTTGCAGTAGGCCCTTGCTTATGGCGCCTATAGATTTGGGCCTGTAGCGGACCTCAAAAAATGTCATTTAGGGGGTCAAAACTGTTTCAGAAGTCCAAGACCCGAAAAACTGCTATAAATAGTAAATGCTAAAATAAACAAGGAAACAAATGAAATCGACTAGAGGTTTAGGTGGAATAAGTGGGTGGAAACCAATATCCACCTAGATCAGTCCTCCCTCCTTAGGAAGCAATGGTCCCCATTACATGCAGAGCCTCCATGAGGTGAGAAATTTTTTGTTGAACCTAGTCCCTAGTGAACTACTTGCCTTAGTGAAGGAGTTGGCCTGCTTTGACAACTTGATATAGCTGGATCCTCCGCTGACGAGTGTTCTTGATCTGCAGTACATGATTTGATTAATTGTGGCTTGTTCCATGTAGTTCAGGTTTAGCTTTGTTGGTGTGAATTGTTCTACAATATCAGATGTGTCCAACAATGGTGGAAAGTATGGTCGAAGGTGCTCTACATTGAACACTGGATGCAGACCAAGGAATGGTGGGATGTTGAGCTCAAAGGAATTGTCCCCTACAGCCTTGGTGATCTTGTATGGCCCATATTGGAGTAGACAAAGCTTGTAGTGGGGTCCAGCGAGGGGCTGCTTTTGCAAAAGTAGCCAAACTTTGTCACCCACCTAGAACTTGTGCGACACTTGATGTTGATCATGACGCTGCTTTTACTTAGCATTAACTCTGTCCAATACATCATGGACTTGCTAGCGAATGCATTGAATGTGCTCAATTAAGTTGTTATCCTTGTCAACTTCAGATTGGACATGAGTCAAATATTCCTGAGTAGCTACAAATGGTATGGCTACGTCAATGGGGACATAATGGTTGGAATCCCAACCCTACCTGAAAGGGGCTATCGTCCGTTGAACTATGGAGAGTTATGTTGTAGTTGTGTTGGACATAGGGGAGACTTTCATCCCATGTGTGTGGATGCTTCGAGTTGTACATGTGGAGAATGTGTACGATCATCTTATTGACGACCTTTGTTTGGCCATCAATTTGGGGGTGGAACACCATGGAATTAGTAAGTTTGGTATCTAACATCGACCATACACTTGACCAAAATGCACTCAGGAATTTGCTATCCCACTCTGAGATAATGGAATGTGGGATCCCAAAGTGTACCCACACTCGCTCAAAGAATAGCTTAGCAATGGCCTTTGTTGTGACACCCTTTTTGAAGGTCACCATGATGGCCATCTTAAAGAATCTATCAACGACCATGAAAATGCAATCGTTGTTGTGCTTAGTAGAAGGAAGGCCCGACATGTAATCCATGGAGATGGATTCCCAAGGTCGACTAAGAGTAGGCAAAGGAATATATAGGCCTTGCTTCTTGATGGTTGGTTTGGCAATCGTGCAAGCGGTAAAGGATCTAATATATTTCCCAACATACAGACGAAGTTTTGGCCAATATAAATAGTTCTGCAGTACTTCCACTATTTTCTCTACTCTAAAATGTCCAGCAACCCGACTATAGCTTGCCTCCCAAATCATCTTTGCACTCTCGCTTGAAAGTACACAGATGTGTCCTAGGTGGCATAACATTGCATCCTGGAGGTGAAAATTTGGAACTTACTTACCTTCCAGGAGTGGCTAGTATGTGCTATTGAATTCTGGATCACTATTGTAAAGATTAGGCCACCCCAAAGTCTCGTGCGCATAAGAGTTGAGCACAGTAATCAACACCATGGTTGGTAGTTGGCTAAGGTAGTCTGCAACATTATTGGTGTTTCCCTTCCTGTACTTAATGTTCAATTGGAATTGTTGTAGTTATGTGGACCATTTCTTATGGTGATTGTTCTACAACTTCTCTTGAGTTTGTAGGAACTGCAGGGGTTGGTGGTCTATGAGGATGACCATTTCCTTACCCGGAATGTAATGATTCCATTAACGGCAAGCCTACAAAATGGAATACATTTATTTGTCATAAGTGGGGTACTTTAAGACTATGTATGAAAGTGTCTCATTGTGGTAAGCCACTAAATGCCCCTGTTGAGTAAGAACTGCACCAATAATATAGTCGGAGGCATTTGTCTCAATCTCAAATGGTTGTTTCAGGTTTGGTAATGTGAGCACTGGAGTAGAACAGAGACAATGCTTCAACTCAACAAATGCCTTCTGTTGGGTTTCAAACCAAAAAAAATTGATTTTGCTCTGCCCTTGGTGACTTGACTTAAATGCCAATAGATATAAGAGAATCCCAACACGACCCTATAGTAGAAATTGGCAAGACCCAGAAAGTTGTGGAGCTCTGTTAGAGTGGTTCGAGCTGGTCAATCCTGAATGACTTGTATCTTGGCTGGATCCACATGCACACCCTTCTCATCAATGATGTACCCCAGATATTGAACCTAGGTCATGCCAAAAGTGAATTTCTCCTAATTGGCACACAACTTGTGTTATCACAAGGTTTGAAGGACCTGTTGAATATGGTGGAGGTGCTCTTCCCAACTCTGGTTGAAGATCAAGATGTCATCTAAATACATCACCGTGAATGGATTGGTAATATGTCGTCCATCATTCTCATGAAGGTTGTGAGGGCGTTCGTCAACAACATAGTTACTGATCAAATGAGACTATTACCTCAAAACAGATACTCAAGCCTAAAAATCCCAGAAAAACATGAAAAAACAACCCAAAAATAAAAAGTGTTGATTATGCATATACCATTTTTTTTCAAAGTAAAATTTCAATATTTTTTAAAAATAATAGTAAAGAAAATAAAAGCCATTTTGTTTGGTGCAAAAAACACCTTGAAATCGACAAGTGTTGGTGCCAGAATAACATCTTTTTTTTTAGGGTACATTTTCAACATTTTTTAATAATGATGTTAAAAATAAAATTTCATGACTCTAAAAAACTTTAAATTTCCAAGGATTTTCAAGTATGATTTTAACAATAAAATATCACGTCTTTGAAAAGCCTTAAAATTCCAACGATTTTTAGATAACACTAAGGATGATGTTATAACTCGAGAGCAGGTAGGAACAGGTCACGGGTTTTCAGATCTAGGGTTTGAAGCTGGACAGAAACAAGGTCTGGATTGCAGAACTGTTCAGGAGGGGACAGATCCTGACTAGTCAAATGGTAAACGAGGGGTCCATAGGGAACCCCACATACAAACAAATCATTATGAATAAACAACCGACTCAGAAGGGGGTGCAGATAGAAGGGCTTGATAGGTCAAAGCCAAAAGAAGAGACCAGCAAGAGCAGAAATGAAAACAGGGATAAGGCAGAGCAGTCTGCCAATAAGCTGAAAGGGAAAGAGAATACCTGCAGAGTCAACGGTAACAGAAAAGCTAAGGAGGCACAAGCAAACACCGCACAGAAGAATAGCAAAGAAGAGGAGCAGGAACACCCAGAGTACACAGCTACAGAGGAAGAAAATGAGGTAGAGGAAAATACCCAAGAGAATCTCACTGACAAACCCACTCGGGGTCCATGCAAACCCAGAGTAGCAGAAGTCTTAAGAGTGGTACTAACAGATCCCGAAATACAAGCCTACAGAGACCACATGACTGAGCATGCAGTGATCTGTAGATTTATGGGACTGTGGCCAACGGAATGAGCATTATGTCAATGGATAAAACAACATTGGAAACCCAAAGGAGATGTCAGTCTGCACCTGGGAGCAAAAGGTTTCTTCATAGTTGTGTTCTCCAATCTGGAAGATTTGTACAGAGTCTTTGGTGGAGGCCCCTACTTCTTCGCTTCAGCGGGCCTCTACATGAAACCATGGAAACCTAATTTTGTACCAGAGAAGGAAACTTTCAAGAAGGTCCCAGTTTGGATCTGCCTCTTTGCACTCCCAATAGACTATTGGGGTTTGGCCGCACTCAAACAAATAGGTGACAAGTTAGGGACGTTCATCAAAGCTTCAGAAGCTACATTACAGAGAAGATACACTTCATGCGCTCGGATCTGTGTGGAGATGGACGTTTCAGGAGCTTTGCATGAAGTTCTATGGCTAGAATACAGAGATGAGGACTACTTTCAAGCTATCAACTATGAGAAAATTTCGTTTCATTGCAGAAAGTGCCATGAACATGGACACTTAATAAGGGAATTCCCTTTAAACAAGAAAATGGATACACAAATGGAGGATCAGGAAGGAAAGCTTAAATATACCTTTACTCATCCAAAAGCAAGATAGAGAGCAAACTTGAGGCGACCAAACAAAGAAAGCGAAGCACATGCTAACACAAGCAACGCTTTTGAAGTACTGGAAAGTGAAAAGGATATAGAGAACCTGATTAAGGAGAACAAGAACTATGAAGCAAATAAAGTAGCAACTGAAGCAGCAACCAAAGGGGCGGAAGAGGAAAATCCATACAGCACAAAAATCAATCAGGAGGGCACAGAAGAAGCAGATGAAGACTCAGAAATGGTCACAAGTGATATAGGTAGTGAGGATATGGAACTCCAGGAGATTCCAGGGTTGGAAGGAGTCAATCTACTAGACATGGTGGAAGATTGGAGGAAAAAAGGGGTGGAAAACATCTCGGAGGAGGAAATCCGGAAAATCAATGCAATTATCATAGCCAAGCAAAAGGCCAAAATGGAGATGCATCACAGAAAACTGGGAGTAGTAAAAGGAAAGGGAGCTAGAACGAAGAGTGTACTTCAAACAACTTCTGGCTCAACTCAGAAGAAGAAAAGAGGGCGCAGAACAAACAGTGAAGTACTTCAGGAAATGGGATATATGCTCATAAACTCGGGTAAGATGAAAGCTCTTGATGCCTTCTCTTTTGGTCCTTAAATCTTATGGTTTTAAAATGAAAGTCTTCTCATGGAATGTTAGAGGGCTCAATGGCCAAACAAAACAAAAATTGTTAAAAAGGAAAGTCCAAAAGGAAAAGCCGGGCTTAATTTTTGTGCAAGAAACTAAATGTGCAAATAACACTATTCAAATTGTAAATAGAAAGCTAGGTAGAAGATTGGAACTTATGAGTATAGATAGTCAGGGATGGGAGGGAGGTTTAGTAACATGGTGGAATCCTCATGTCCTCAAAATCCTTTCCTCGGAAGCATCCAGACACTTTTTAGCCTTAGAATGTCAAGTAATAGGCAACTCATACATCTACTTATGCATCAATGTCTACGGGCCTCAAAAATTAGAAGAAAAACTCAATTTAATAAATTTGGTGATGAAGCTGAAGCAGAGGTATCCCAGAGCGAAGGTTATCATAGGAGGGGACTTTAATATGATAACCTCGCTTTCGGAAGAAAAGGGAGGAATCAGAAAGCTAAACAAGGATTCTGAAGCTTTTGTAGAGTTCATAATTTTAGCAAGACTGGTCGATATTCAGCCTAGGAGTGGGGCTTACACTTGGAACAACAGAAGGGGCGGGGAAAGACAGATTGCTTCCCATCTTGACAGATTTCTTGTCTCTGAAAGTCTGTTACTGGAGGGTGTGATTGTAAACTCTGACATTCTTCCATGTGGAGGTTCAGATCACTGGCCCATTTCACTAACGGCGACGATACAAGGCACGCCTAGAAACAAACCCTTTAGGTTTGAAAAATTTTGGCTGGAACATCCGGATTTCATCCAGCTTGTAGAAAAATGGTGGCAAGAACCGGTGGAAATTAGAGGCACTAAAATGTACAAACTGCAGGGAAAATTAAAACACATTAAGAATAGAATCAAAGAATGGAACATAAAAGTCTTTGGTAACATATTTAAAGAGAAAATCAAGATAGAAGAGCAACTAGAGAAGATACACAACGAGTGGATTCAGGGAATCAGTATTCCAGATACAGCGGATAGGAAAAACTTTTAATGCAACAATGGCAAGACAGGTGTCATCAGGAAGAAACGTTGTGGAGACAAAAATCTAGAATTCAATGGCTCAAGGAAGGAGAACAGAATACCAAATTCTTTCACAGATCGGCACTAGACTATAGAGGGGTTAACAAGATCCTCAGCCTCAAAAATGAACAAGGGGAGCGTAATCAAGGTATCTCTACCTTAATCACGGAGCATTTCAATAATATCACTCAGGAACCAGAGATAGACAGAACTAAAGCCATTGGGAACCTCATCAAATCAATTCCCAAATCTATTTCTAATGAACAAAACCAAGCGTTAAGCAGAGAAGTCTCATTAGAAGAAGTGGAGGAAGCGGTAAAGGACATGCCCAATGACAAATCGCTGGGCCCTGATGGATTCACCATAAATTTCTACAAAGCCTGCTAGGAGATTGTTAAAATGGAAGTATGGGAGGTGGTGGAGGACTCTCGACGTTCAACCTTGATTCTAAAATCTTTGAACTCCACTTTCCTAGCTCTAATACCCAAAGAAAAGGAAGCCACTACCCCTGCTAAATTCCGTCCCATTGCTCTGTGTAACGTCCTGTACAAGATCATCTCTAAGGTCATAGCAAACAGATTGAAGCCTATTCTTCCATGCCTCATCTCCGAAGAACAATCTGGCTATGAAGAAGGGAGACAAATCTTGGACAATATCTTGTTGGCACAGGAGATGGTGCATACTTTGCAATCTAGAAAAGTGGCAGGCATGATGATGCAACTTGACCTGTCGAAGGCTTATGACAAAGTAAGCTGGAATTACTTGGAAGCAATCCTCACAGCCTTCGGATTTGCAAGTCATTGGATCAAATGGATTCTGGCCCTAATCAAATCGACCAAATTTTCCATACTGGTCAATGGAGCCCCGACCAACCAATTTACTCCCTCTCGAGGGCTTAGAAAAGGAGACCCTCTGTCCCCTTTTCTTTTTGTGATTTTGATGGAAGGATTGAGCAGGCTTATTCGGCAGGCTAAGGAGGAAGGGAAGATCAAGGGATTGCAACCACTACCCTCCATTCCAGCCACTACGCATCAACAGTTTGTTGAGGATACTATGCTGCATGGATCACCAACTGTAAAAGAAGCTCAAGGTTATAAGAACATCCTAAACCTGTTCAGCGAGGCCTCAGGTATGGACATAAACCTTTCCAAATCAACCATATTCTTTTTCAATATGAATGTAGCGGTTCAGAGGAACCTCTCCTGCATTCTAGGCTTCCGAAGAGGCAATCTGCCTTCAAGGTACCTAGGAGCTCCTCTTTCAGATAAATTGTGGCAAAAATCTCATTAGGAAAATCTCCTAGACAACCTAAAGAAAATATGCTAGCACTGGACTCTCAGGGCCCTCAATTTTGCTGGAAGATTAGTGCTTACCAAAGTGGTTCTACAGGCTATCCCACAATATATGCTTTCCATCATCCTGGCACCCCAAGGAGTCCTTCAACAAATTAGAGCAATTCAGAGAACGTTCCTTTGGATAGGTAATGCAGAGAAAAGGAATTGGTCTCTAGTTGCTTGGAATAAATTATGCAAACCAAAGATCTTAGGCGGGTTAAACCTTCTAGACCCCTTCACCATAAACAAAGCTTGTGGAGACAAACTATGGTGGAAGTGGATGAAGGAACCCAATTTACCGTGGGCTCGACACTGGAAGGAAAAATATGCCCCTTCACGAAGTAGCCAGGAATTAATTAGAATGCAAGAGAGTCCAGAGGGCTCCCCAATTTGGAATCTAGCAAGGAAGAATAGGGACATTATTCAGGAGAATAGCTTCTGGGAAATTCGCAATGTCGAAAAAGCCTTCTTTTGGGAGGATGCGTGGCAACAACATCCCAAATTGGAAAGACCAGAATTCGTAGAATTACAAAGAAAATTGCAAGAACAGGGGAGGCTAACGGTTCACCACTACTGGTCGTAGGATAACAGTGACACAGCATGGAGAAACTGGGAAAAAAGCGAAATAGAGAACATAGGGGAAGGGAATATGAATGCCAGCAACCTGAACATCATATTAGATAAAAGGAAAATCAGGAAAGCAGAGGAGGGGGAAATCAAGGAGGGGGTAATTTCACACTCAAAGAGGCTTGATTATGCTTCGAAGAGGCAGAGCAGGTGGACAAGGTAGCTTGGAGCAGCAAGGTTTGGGATTCCCAAAGCTGGCCGAAAATTAGAACCTTCCTTTGGCTGCTAATGTAAAGGAAGACGCTAACGTGGGAGAATCTCTGGAAAAAAGGTTTCAATGGCCCTTCAAAATGTCTGCTCTGCAACAGGGAAGAGGAGACCATGAACCATCTCTTAAAAACTTGCGACTCAGCCGACAATCTATGGAATTGGGCCGAAAATGTCATGAAGCAAATAGACAGAAATAAAGACTCTATCTAGGAGACCATCGAGAAATGGAGAGGAAATTTCTCGGGCAATCGAAGAGTAAACACAATCTGGAAAATAATACCAGGGTTCATCACTTGGACTCTATGGAAGGAAAGAAACAGAAGGGTATTTCGTGAAGAAACTATAAATATCACCCATTCTTTTGAGACTATCAAGCAAAATATAAAACAACTGGTTATGATAAAATGCAAAACAGATTAGAACGATAAAGCTACGGGTGATGACTTACGAATTTTGAAAACCTTTGATTTGGACAAAGAGGCTGAAAGTGTGACGGTAAGGCATCAACAGGAACTCAGGACCACCCCAAGCTTTTGGAAGTGACCTCCACCTGACTTCCTCAAGCTGAACTTCGATGGAGCCTCGAGAGGCAACCCCGGTCTCGTTGGCATTAGAGGAGTCATCAAGAACAGTGATGGTGAAATTATACATATCTACAGCAGAGCATTAGGAGAAGGAAAAAACAACGAAATGGAATTTACAACAATGGAGTAGGGTCTTAGAATTCTGCGAAGCCTCCGAGTGGGTGCTGCTATAATAGAGGGGGACTCTCAGCTTGCTATCACAACAGCGAAGAGAATGTATACTAGGGCGAAGGCGAGTAAGGTTATGCAACATTGGAGATTAGCAAAGGTCACAGAGAGCATAGAATAACACTTGGGGTGGCTAAAAGGATTAGTCTTTAAGGCGGTACACCGCAAGGCCAACACCGTAGCAGGCCACTTGGCAAACGTCGGTATAGAGAACCCCACCATGATTTGGGACAGCTGTTGGCAGGACGTCCGCTGACCGGATTTAAAAAAGGATTGCACCCTACTCTCGAGGCAGGATTTAATGAGTGAGAGATAGGTGCGGGCGAGCGAGGTATGTCACAAGCATAATGGAATGATAATGATAATAGTGAATGCTAAGAAGGGTAGTAAAGGACTATAGTAGAATGAAGGACAAACAGGTCAGGAGCAATCAATGCTCAAGTAGGCGAAGGCAAAACACAGTGTTACTATGATCACGACAGGAGAGCGCCGCCAATGCAATTTCGGGCGATGGGACACCTGGATAAATACGAAGATTATCAGGAAGGGTGATCGCGAAGGAAATCTGAGGGATCATCAATGGAATTCCAACCCATTGACTAGCAATTATGACAACCAGACAAGACCACATCAGGGCAACAAGTGAATGGGTCACGGCTCGTTTAGCAACTCCATCTATTCAAACAACAACGCAGGCTCCAGAACGATCATCGGTTCTGCTATCGGCAAGCGAAAGAGCAGTTCCTGTATCTTCAGAGTGCAAAGTGTTCAATTAAGTGCAGGAAGCAGGATGGCGAGTGGAGGAAGTCGGAATGCTGTAGCTAACAAAGATTTGAAAAGGGCCAAAGCTGCTTATGAGACCCGCACCTCCCAGAGGGAGAAACGGAGGATTGAAGATCTTGAAGCCATTGTGAACGAAGAAGAAAAAAGCATGGACCAGCAGGAGATGGGTAAGGAAGTAGACTGGGTGCAAGACCCCGGAACGATCACTATTTGGGCAACACAGTCCGTGAGGACCCAAACAGAGATGTGGAGAATGAAAACGATGCTTGCCAAAGCTATCAGCATGTAAGGGGACTATGCCAACCAGCTGCGGCAGGCCCAACAAACTCTAGCGGCGATTAACGAGGAGCACACGGGCATTCTGGAAGGGCTGGACTTCAAAATTAGCAGCATGGAACAACAACTCGACACAATCTCGAAAAAATTCACGGTTCTGATCAGTCTGCTGTGGCACACCGTCAATCAAGAGGGCCATGCTACAGGGGAAACTTCGGAAGGGTTAAAAAATCCAAGTGCTCTTCCTTCGCCTTCTCAGGCAGGCCAGGCCAAGGCGTCAGATGCGTAGGACAATTCCAAGAACTACATCGTTCTGGACACCTACTAATTCTCTGCTTTCTGTTGTGTATGCTTTCTGGTGATCTTTTTTCTGGTTGTGCATGTCTAAGGTTGTTAGAGCGGTTTTCTGAACAGGGCTACTCTGTTTCAGCCCTGGAACATGTCTGTTGTCAATGGTTGAAGGGTTTTTTTGTGAGATCCCAATTCCTATGCTGCCCTGTGTGGTATGCTATGGGGTCAACTGGTTATAGATAGGGGCAATGATAAGCTGAAGAAGGTCTTTTACTGCTCTGGTAGTTTTTTTGTAAACTATGTATTTTCGTATAATATAACAACGCTGAGTTACACAACAAAAAAAAATTCCAACGATTTTTAAGGATGACATTAAATTTAAAATATCACTTTTTTGAAAAACCTTAAAGTTCCAACAATTTTCAAGCATGGTGCTAAGAAAAAATATTTATAACTGTTTTCAACCATAACATTAAAAATAAAATATCACGACTTAGAAAAGCATTAAAATCTTGACAATTTTTCAACCGTGGAATTAAAACCAAAGATTATGACTACAAAACAATCTTAAAATTTCAAAATATTTCAAGCATGACACTATAGAAAAAATTCATGACTAAAAAAACTTTAAAAATGAACACCTAAATGAAAGAGTTATTATGCCAAGTGTAATTTTTTTTAAATGTTAAATGTATAGTGATTTTAAAATTTTAACCTAAGACAACTTGATAAATTCCAAAAAAAAAAAAATTAAAGACCGAC